>JZKD02S2352986.1:1044244-1059688 GCA_000966675.3 Picea glauca | reverse complement strand
TTATGGTTGCATCTCTGATACATTTCTTTTATATTATTGAATATCTGCAATATCTCTGTGCATTTCTTTATTATATCTCCGCTCTCATTTCGTGCCGAAAATAATCCGGATCAACCAACGACATCCCCCACCGCAACCTGCTCTTTCCCAATAAATTTCTCTTCTAATAGAGGTGTCCCACCTCTTCCCCTAGCATCACATCATCTACCTCCACAATGTCCTCTAACCACGATTACCATAAGGACAATTTCAATTTTAATTAGCGATAAGTTATTAATCAAAATTTTGAAATAGTGGAAGGCATAATGATCCCAAGTCGCGGGGTTGAACCTGCTTTGATACCACATGTAACGACCCCCTCCGTTACGATAACAAATAGCTATGTACAAGGTATATATATATATACATGAGGAAAAGTTAATATCGTCACAAGATAATTAATTAGCAATGCTATCAACACATCATCCAAATTAGTGACGACACGAAATCAAGCATTAACATAATTGATAGCGGCACAAATTCAATGCATTAACATAATTAGTAACGATACATAATTAACACTTCATCACTTTATATAACGACACATAATCGACAAGTATCATAAATAGTGACGCAAGATCAACTAAAGAAAATATAAATAATGATCAACTAGACACTGAATAATTAAAATAACTACCCTCCCAGCCTACCCTGCAAGGTTAGGACCTCTAGGACACATAAGAAATGCTCAAGCCCAGGATTTATCCGATTGATTTTTACCACTTAAGGTCTAAGGGCTGGCGAATGTTCTGAGGAACAAGGAGGTGTCTAATTCCCACTAATCCAATCAAGTTGAACATCAACTAGATCAATCAATTAATCATGGCGCAAGAGTAATCTAGTTAAAATTAAAGGAGAGAACAATCTCTTTTACACAATGTACGAGAAATTACAGGATAATTAAAAATCCATGTTTAAGTTTAAAGGAAGGACCCAAATATTCTTTTAACAATACATGAATACTTCAGGCTACATCAATGTTCTTATACAAGGGACCCCGCTGCATTTTATTGTTGATAGTGGAAGCCAGAAGAACCTCAACTTAGCAGAGGTCATTAAACAGTTGGGATTGTCGAAAACACCACACCTGCAACCATACAACATCGGGTGGCTTCACCAGGGATGAGATCTTCGTGTTAGCCAGCAGTGTCGATTGTCATATGGCATCCAACCCTTCAAGGATGAGGTATTATGTGATGTTGCCCCACTGGATGTATGTGATGTTCTCTTGGGCCAACCATATATGTGGAAACACCATGTTGTTTATGAGTCTCGACCTCGTAGTGTCATTGTTACTTTGGGGGTTCATCTCTATAGAATACCAGAGGTAGTTTCGACTACTGTCCCACCTAAAAAGTGCCGCAAGGTAGTATCTCATACTGCAAAATTCAGCTTCTTATACAAGGGACCCACTGCATTTTATTGTTGATAGTGGAAGCTAGAAGAACCTCATCTTAGCAGAGGTCACTAAACAATTTGGATTGTCGACAACACCACACCCGCAACCATACAACATTGGGTGGCTTCACCAAGGACGAGATCTTCGTGTTAGCCAACAGTGTCGATTGTCATACGGCATCTAACCCTTCAAGGATGAGGTATTATGTGATGCTACCCCACTGGATGTCTGTGATGTTCTCTTGGGCCAGCCATATATGTGGAAATGCCATGTTGTTTATGAGTCTCAACCCCGTAGTTTCATTGTTACTTTGGGGGTTCATCTCTACAGAATACCAGAGGTAGTTCTGACTACTATCCGACCTAAAAAGTGTCGCAAGGTAGTATCTCATACTGCAAAATTCAACTTCTTCACAATCTGTTCAAAAGGAGAACAAAAGGACATTGCAACCACTACAGCCTCAGCCCAAGCACCTTCTATCCAACAGAAGCAGGTCAACAAGGTTGCAACAAAGTGCAAATATTCCTTCTGCACATCATCCTCTCATGTATCTTGACTTATTGAGCAGCCTCAACCGCAACAGGTTTGTGACAAATTTCCACAAACTAAGCAGTGCGACGTCTCCAGCAAGACAAACAACTCACCAAGATGCAGATTCAACAAATGTTTTTCCCTCTCCCCCAGGAACTCAACGCAATGGATACCATTGATTCCTAAGGAGGGAGGATTCATCCAGGTGGATATCGGTGGCCACCCACCTTTTCCAAATGGCTCAAAATGACTTTCCGACGATTTTGGCAATTTACTATTTTTAGCAGGTTTTAACTTTCGGGGCCATTTTGAGGGTCCAAATGAAGGTTTTTCGAGATATAGGTTCTCAATGATAGCCAAAGGCATGATTGAGCCCCCAAAATGAATCTCCTTGACAATACCTTTCCAACAAGCTATCACACGCCTAAAACGGAGATCGTATGCAAAACTTACGACCCCGGGAAGTTAATGTACTCACTTACCCAAACGGGGCCCACGTGACTTTTGGCACTTCATCTCCTAGGGTTAGGTTTTTGGATGTCTAGGAATTTTGGCATTCTCGTTTATTGTAAAAAGGCCTCTAGAGCCTCATTGTAATCATCTTCTCACAGATGCGAGTAGCCGTCACATCTCTTCTCATAGATAAGCTACCACCATTCAAGTGAGTCTTTCACTCTGTACTTTTATAGTCTCTGTACATTTATTTCATTAATAGAAATCGTGTATTATTGTATATCTATGACTCTTTTTATATTTCTGCTATATTTTTGTTATATTTTTGTCTCTCTTGCAATATCTCTGAATATTTCTATGTTATATCTCCGCTCTCATTTCGTGCCAAAAATAATTCAGATCAATCACTAACATAATGTCTCAAAATAGATACATGAAAAATATCATGCATACTCCTCAAAGAATCATGAAAGGCTAGTGGATAGGCCCCAGATCATTTCTTTTCCACAACTTTTAAAGGTCCCACAAACCCAGGATAGCTTTTAGCACCATTTCAAAATTTGATCGAAATCTTGTGCGGTTTCACTCCCAAGAAGACTCGGTCACCAACTTCCTAATTGCAGTCAATGTGATGCGCATCAACATAACTCTTCTTTCGATCTTGTGCTTATCTAATCCTTTGTCTTATCGATTGCATTTGTACTTCGAGTGCGACCAAGGCCCTATATTCAAGTCTATCCCATCTCAATGGAGTCTGATGCGATCTCTCGTAAAGAAACTAAAACAATGTCATCTTAATGGTACTTTGATAGTTGTTGTTGTATGCAAACTCTATCAGTGGCAATAAATCTTCCCAATGCTTCTGTTGGTCAATTACATACATAAGAAACATATATTCCAAGATTTGGTTCGTTCTTTATGTCTTCCCATCAGTCTCAGGGTGATATGTTGTGCTAAAGTTCAGTTGTGTCCCCAAGTCCTCTTGGAAACTGGTCCAAATATGCCTTGTAAACACTAATCCTCTATCGGATATGATCCTTTTTTGCACACCATGTAATCTCACAATATTGCTGATAAAATCTCTAGCTATGTATGGTGCCTGATACATTGTACGAATAGGAATAAAATGTACACTCTTTGTTAGAGTGTCAACTACCACGAAAATCAAGTCGTGCATCCTTACCATCAGTGGAAATTCAACAATAAAGTCCATCAAAATGACCTCCCATTTCTATTACAATATAGCGTGAGGTTGTAGTAACCCTGTCGGATGTCTATATTTAGCCTTCACTTCCTGGCATTCTAGATATCTCGCCACATAGTTAACTATGTCTACCTTCATTCCTTTCCAAAAGAATAAGAGCTTAAGGTTTTCCCTCATCTTCGTGGCTCCTGGATGAGCCATGTACATTGCTCTATGAGCTTCGATTAAGATCGAGCTTCTCAATTCATCGTTAGGGGGTACGTAAATCCAATTATTATACCTCATCAATACGTCAGTTTCCAATGTATATCCTTCAAACTTTGGTACCAACGTGGTGTCTTGTCTAATATTTTCCTTAACCTATTTATACTAGTCATCGTCGAACTGCATAGTTAGAATATTTTCTCAAAGATTTTTCTAAAGAGGTATCACCGAGAATATGTGTGGTCTCTAACTCAATGCATCTTCCACTCTATTCATTGTTCCTTTAATGTACATAATCTCAAAATTGTATTCGGTAAGTAATTCTAACCAACACCTTTTTCATGGGTTCAAGTCACTCTGTGTAAATATGTGTTGCAATCCACAGTGATCTCTTTTTAGTTCAAATTTCTATCTAATCAGATAGTGTCTCCACACTCTCAAGGAATAAGTAATGGCCAATAACTCCAAATCATGCATTGCGTAGTTCTCCTCATGCTTTCTTAATTTCTTGGAGATTTAAGCGATCACTCGACTATCTTGCATCAAGGCTCCGCCTAAACCTTCCTTGGACGCATCTATGTATACTCAAAAATCCTTGTCCATGTTGGGGAATTTCAGTATCAGAGTTGTCATCAACAACTGCTTGGGCCTTTGAAATACTCCCGCACATTTCTCGATCCATACAAACTTCTTGTTTTTCTTCTGCAATTATGTGATCGGATTTTCTATCTTCGAAAAACCTCGACAAACTGTCAGTAATATACTTCTAAACCCATAAATATGTGTACTTCTGGTATGTTTGTCAGCGTAGGTCATTCCTTAATAGCCTCTACCTTCATTGGATCCACAACGATGCCTTCTGTTGGAGCCACCTTTGTTTTTAGCCCGTTTTGAATTTCATGTCTTAGTGCTCGAAATCGAAAGATGGTTTTCGTATTTTCCTTCTGTTGTTTCAAAATCTCTAAAGTCTCATCATGCGAGTGGCGATGGTTATCATACTCTCAAGGCAAGTTCTACTTTTCATTCAAATAATTTTCCCCCTTTCTTACTTCGGGATTTCGTATGTCCGATGTTATAGAACACATAGTTCAGAAGTCCCGAACAACGAAACGACGAAATCGTTTTAAAATTTTACCCAGGTCAGTAACGAGAGTAAAATTTTCCTAAATTATGGTTAAGCATCATCGGGTTTTCATGTCTTGGTGTTTACTAAATCCAAAATTCTTACTGTCGTAACCACGACAACCGAAACCATGAATTTCTTGTTTTAGTAACCCGCGTTAAGGTTAAAGGTAAAATCTTATCCATGGTTAAGTTCTGTCGAAAATTTGCAACTCGGCGTATATTCTTTTAAAAAACTTTACTGTCAAAGCCCTGAGTCGCGAAGTCGCGATAAAGATATAAAGATAATTAATTAAACACTTGATCTGATTTTATCCTCCCTTTTAATTAAAACATACCATTGCGATCTTGCGGTTTCGCAACTCGGCATACAAACTTCCCGCAAGCTATACCTTCGAAGCTCTGAGTCGTGAAATTTAGATATAAATAATCATGTAATTAATTAAGCACCTAATCACAATTACGTTTTTATTAACCAAAGTCAATCATCGCAATTTCGGGTGTTAGAGATTCAAAGGGTTAAAGCAAAGATTCTTGATGCAGCAAGTACCGAAAGATTAATTAACTTGGGTAAAACCTAATTAATTGAGCTAAGCCAGTATTTCCCGTGATTTGATGCATGCATAGTTTACAAGGTAGTCTCAATTCTTCCTTACGCCAATTGATATTTTGAACCGCCAAAAGTTATCGCATTAATTAGAAACAAGGTGAATCGACAAGTAAAGATTGGGTTTTTATTGCTAAATTTATATTTAAGCGTGATTTGACCGATCTGTTCTTAAAAAGTATCGAGCTTTAAAATATATAGAAGTTGTTATTTGTTATAACAAATTCATTTCTATATTACACAGAGCACACTTTTTTCAGCGAACTGATTTCTGTATGTATACATATTTTTATCTCAAAAGAGCTAAAGTAGGATCTCCCGTCATGGCCCCGTGAAAAGCGTCTAAAGCCAACGTTGAGGTTTAGGGACAAGGTTCGTACAACGTCGCTGATACTTCACCTCAAAGTGTCAACTTCATCCTGAACTGGTCGTTTGTTTCTGATGTTCTACAGGCCGAATTAGTGGATTATTCTGATGATTCCAATGACAATGAAAAAGATGACATAACCACCAAATATAAGATCATCATCCAATCTAGAATGCATAAAGTAGCGGCCAGACCACCACTGCTCCCTTACTATGATATGGTCCAGTGGGCATTATACCATGTGGACATACCAACCAGAACCATCATCAATGAGCAAAAGGTCACCATCAAGACTTTCAGGCCCGAACAACTGCAGGCTATGTACAAGTTGCCTACCGTGTCGAACATTACATACGATGCTGAATTCTTGGAGAAGTTCAAATAGAAGGAATGTGTGCAGTATGACAAGACTATGTCCAGCTTAATTAGAGATTGAGTTTCGCACCCTACGAAGTTCAGGGCAGACAATAATGGTATATATTCAATAGCTTCCTTGGAACCACAGTTCAAGTATATAGCTATGATGACTTGCAGATTATACGGGAGAGAGGACACCTAACATTTATTTCTTCAATGGGTGCCTATAATACATCAAGTTTTCGAAGGTTGTTCCTTCGACTGGGAGAAAATCTTGTTCGATAGCTTGACGGGTCGAGTTACAAAGTATCGGGCACAGAAAGAGAGCGGAAATATTTCTTCATTTTTTATGTCCGCATACATTATTTACATCATGTGATTTCTAACACCCTTTCCCTTAACGAACTGGAGTTGGACTCCAGCAGAGGTCGAGCCCATCCATCTCTATCATTCAAAATTATGGGAAAACAAAGCAAAAAATTTCGTATATGAAATCTTTAATTGGGTAATGGTACCCCTGCATGTCACCATTTTCGGCCACCCGCCACCCAGGATCTCAAACAGTATAGTGATGAATTTGAGTAGTATAGTTGACTGGTATGTAGAAGATAAATTCTCATATCTCAGATTTTTCGAGGCTTCTATTCCTCTACATGCATTTCCATTATTCATCCCCAGCAAGCAGGCTTGTCGTGAGGTTGCTAGACAAATAGTAACCGGTGGCATAAGTAAGGAGCTTAAGGGCTATTCAAAGAAGGTTTGGCCACCTTTTCCTGTTCATTTAAATTCATATTCTTTGTTAGATTTCGGGCATGCCAAAGCTGAGGCAGTAGCCCTAGAAGACCTAAAATTGGTTCTTATTGAATTCAAGAAGCACAATCCACAAAGGGTTGTAAGTAATCATTTGGCCAGTTGCGGACTCAAGAGGTTCAAACACGAAAATTCTCCCTCATATGACATTTTTCGAGGCACAAGATCTTATGTCGAGATTTTAGCCTGGATACAAACCCTGGCACCTGAAGAGAGGGCCGATGTTTTGAAATTACAATAACATCGACGCATTTTTATTCCCGCGGTATTGTGGGGTGAGAATCCGAGTACAGCGGAGGTGAAACAAAAAGATGTCGAAGGCTCCAAAGATGTGACACCCAGTCAAGAAAAACACCAGGATGGGGAAGAGAAAACTAAGAGTCTGAAAGTAGAGAGATAGACTACCGACCCACTGAAAAAGCAGACTCCACTTACTACTCTGGGGCAACCAGCTGAGAAAATCGGAGATCCCATCGCATCCATTACTCCCTTGCAGTAAACTCAAGGAAATATTGACGCAGGGTGGATTTTAAATGAAGAATTGAGACCTATAAGGGAGGGAGAGCTCCCTCCAAATGAGTTCTTCTTTGATAAGAAGAGAAAGGTTGTGGTAAAGAGAGAATTCTATCAATAAGGGGAATCTACAACCAAGAAATACAAAGTATTGACTGATGGGAAAGACAAAAAGAATGAATAGTTCACGACATAAATAGTTGGGACATTAGGGGCATATGCCACAGTGAATCAATTTTCAGTCGGGGTTTTGAAAAACCAGCTGAAACGAAAAAACCACCTCATCAAAACCCTAGAAGCCAGACTATCCACAATGGAGGAGGCTACCAAGGACCAGGCGAGTGTAGGGATAGAGGAAGCAAGGTTGGCCTATAAAAGTGAGATAGAGTTGCTCAAGACTAAGCTTGAAAAAGCAGAGCTAGTGGTTCGGAATGGTCAGATACAAGCGGGCCAACAAAAAGACTTGATCGAACAACTATAGGCTAGAGTGGAAATCGTTGAAAGTAAAGTTATAAATATCGAGATGTTCTAGTCCCAGGTGATGGATATTCGAAGCAGAGTTTCTATGGCCCAGCGAAATTTACTCGCCAAGGTAGAGGTGATTCGGGACAACTTCTTACTTGTTAATCAAGTTTTGGAAAATTTATTTGTCAGAGAAAGAGAAGCTGGAGCAGCTCGGTTTGCTTTTCAAGAGGCTGTAATAGCTACAAACAATAAGGAATCGGGAAGTACTCCCAGGTTTTCCATTTCAGAGCAGACTAGAGGAAATATTTTATTAAAAGAATGGGAGCACAATATCTCAGAAGGTAAGTTGCAAGCCAAGATGGTAACGAAATATTTAGAAGAGGCTTTTGGTTCTATAGATGGTAATCTGTTAGGCATTGATAGCGAAAGTAATGTCGAGGCATTAAATCAAATGAATATAGCAAAAATATCACTTGATTTAAATGAAAAAGAGGAAAGAGATTCGGCCTAGATCTCACAAGTAACTATGGCAGACATAGTTCAAATAGATAAATGTATGATTAAACCAAGTGTACAATTGTGCGCTATCGACATCATAGACAGACAGATGGAAGAAAGGTTACTGCAGTTAGCCTGAGATTGTTACTCTTTTGAAGCTAATTGTCAAGCAGAATTGTCAAGGCTGATATCTCGGCTGGTGGAAAGGTGTGTCACTTGTACCGATCATGCGCGAGGATAAGATTATAGTACCAAATAAAGACAGAGATGAAGAAATGGAACGATTTCTCTCCTCCTTATCATAACTGAAAATTTAGCAATGATTGAGATTCCATATTATGTAAAACTATATAAATATACCATAGAAAGAAAGAAAAGAGGTTGGACCTTTTTGTGTCAATTGAAATAGAGGTTTTCCATTTTGAGAGTTAATATAAAGCAAATCCGAAGATTCTCAATTCCGTCACGACTGTGTTATGAGTTTGTTTCCTTGTATCTCCTATTTCATTTCATTTCATATTTGTATCTGATGAATGCTTCGCTATAATTTAGTACGACCTCTACTATAGTGAATGAATTTTGGTTTTCTATATTGTTTGTTGTTTTTCCTCTGTACCATCTATCAACAGGTATACGACCAGTCAACACTTTCAGAATTCTATATATATTTTAGGCTTCATCAGGTTATTTCTTTACATTTTTCTTCTTCTGTTTATACGTGATATTCTCCCTTGATAGGAGCCTTACTCGATAGACAGCTTAATGTTTTCTCCCAAATCATACATTTTTATTAAAGTATAGCTCAGTTACGGGAAAGGGCCTTTGGTTTGCACCCCTTTTCCACTCCTGAAACTGTAAACTCTCTTTTATATGACCGAAATTGAGACAACACTTAAATTCTCCCTGAGGTTTTCTTATCTTACTATTCCTCCATGAATGTCCCTGTAACAAGACAGCCTAATATCGAACTCGGACTATAAGATCAAATGCATATTACCTTAAACCTTTTTGAAACTATTCTTAAAATTTCCACTACCCAGGTTGAACTCAAACGATCATGGGCAACGATTGAGCGGGATATAAACATCCAAGGATAGTTGGAAGCTAGACAAAGCTAGCACAGAAATCATCCCTAGTTTCCCTTGCTGAAGGTTGACGTTTCTTCCTTCTCTACCCTTTACCCACTTTCGGATTCCTAGAAACTGTACTTCTAAGCCTTAAGTACAAACTCTGGAACAACATCTTTTTGGCGCCATTGTCGAGGACCGAAGTTACGAAATATTTTTCCCTGGGAAAACGACATTTATTTCGTTGAAAGCGCCACCCTTTGATAGTGAACAAAGAGTGCACACCTTTTAAAGTCTTTCCAATATTTCACTTGGTGACTCCATGACTAATAAGCTGGCATCCGGACAAAGGAATACCAGGCAAAACTCGGATGTTAAACAAACCACACTCGTTACCAACCCTGAGAAAATTTTAAAGACGAGAGGATCTCCTAAGACAACCCCTACAGTCTATCATCCTAAATACCTGCAAGTGAAGACCAAAAGTTCTTCTAAACCTTAGACTTCACACAACCATCTCTTCGATACTAAGGATATAACATGAAATTACTTCGAAGTTAGAAGAAAAACTTATCTTATAACCCCTGCAGAACATAAAGGAAAAAGTCCTGCAAAATTTTTATATATTGTCGATATATCATCGACTCTTCAGTAGAATTTTGCGTCCTCACACAGTCTCGAAGAATATTTCACACATCCAGCTTCTACACTTGTTGGTTCCCCTAACTACATCTCTTGCAAGTCCGAAGAGCCAAGCCCTTGCATCCCTTACCAGTCATCCTCAGATTTTTCACCCCACAAAGAAAGTAAAGATTCACTTTTAATCTTCCAAAATCCCCTTTACAACTTTCCACTAATAATGATGGCAACCACCAGAGGAGGAGGTGGAGGAGTTATAGTAGGAGGAGGTGAAGGAGATCTTGGAGGAGGAACTAGAGGCTAAGGGCCTGCCCCCCCTCCCAGAGTGTTTGTGGAAGTGGCAGCAAGATACGCTCCCTTGGTATTGCTCGTTCCTCTGCACGACCTTCCAGAAAATTATATAAAAAATTTGCCGAAATTCACTGGGGAAGGAGATCTGACTGCAGATGAACATATAAATTTCTTTGATCAATTTGAAAACATCCTAGGTATCGAACATGAGGATGTGTATTCGAGGCTTCTTGTCCAAACCTTCGAAGGTCATGTATGAACTTGGTTTTGGAGTCTACCTGTAGGATCTATCTTGTCTTATGACACCTTGGAAGATGCTTTCCTTGGATAATGGGGCGAAAGAAAGGACCACCTATATTTTTTAACCGAGTTTGGTTCTTTAAGAAAAAAGAATTCAGAAACAGTTATGGAGTTTATTCAAAGATTCAACAAGCTATATAAAAAAATCGCAGACGAGGTTAAACTGTCCCAACCCGTAGCCAAAGTAACTTTCGCGGGGGCTTTTGAACCAGATTTTGCACTCCTTTTGCGAGAAATAAGGGGAGCCACTCTAAACCGAATGCAAGATGATGTTGTAGAAATTGAGTCAAATATGATGGATTCTGGTAAGCTTAAAGCTAAATTAGAAACAGGAAACCGAGAAACTAAAATCTTTAGAGAACAAGCAGGGCCATCAGGGTCTAATAGATACACAGATGACAAAGTAGACGATATGGCCAAGGTAATTAAGGAATTGTCTAATAAAATATCCAGAATGGAGCTAGAACAGACCAAAGTTGATTCTTTCACCAAAAAGTATTTCAAGAGGAACCCCAACCCCCCGAACTAGCAAAGACAGATAAAAAATGAAGATCAAAAAATACAAGCTCCCCTAAAGAACGAATATTTTATAGGAGCAAATGATCTCCAAGATTTCGAAGATTTGGATAATGATGTCACGAACTTTGGTGATGACTACACACAACCGTATCTGACTAGAGAAGATTATGAAAAATCTCTAAACACTCAACAATCATCAGTTAAGGGTGAAGACATAGATCATACTGACCTTCTTAGCTCTCATGAAGAAACTGAAATGATAATGGATGAGGTCCAACCTAAGTATAACTTGAGATCTAAGAGTAAGCCCATTTCAACTACTCAACCTAAGAAACTTCTCCCAAGAGGTCAAAATTATGAGCTTACTCTAGAAGAAACCCTATTACCTAACAACAAATCGAAAGTAGTAAGCACACAAGAGTCCGAAGTGGGAAAAGTTGAAACCCAAGCACAAGGAACCGAAACAGATAATAAAATTACACCTTCAACCAAGACCATGAGTAATAAATTGGTCTAGATGAATAAGTTGGAAAGGAAGGATTCGGAAGTCCTAACTAGAGAAACAGACAAGGTGAGCGGAGTTTTCAGTTTTGAAAACGAGATAAATAAAATTAAGATACCAATCCCTATGGTAAAATTAGCAAAAAACCCAGTTTATTGGAAGCAGATTACCAAAGTGATAGGTGTCTCAGAGCTAGAAATCCAGTCTGACGTTTTAAACCTAGAAGATGATAAAACCAACATCACTTTTGGTCCACATTTTGAAGGGGCCAAAGACACTGTTTCTCCCTTTTATATCACTTTAAATGTATACGATCAACTGCTACATAATTGCATGCTAGACTCTGGAGCCTCCCATAACGTGATGCCTAAAATTATTATGGAAAAGTTGGGTCTCCAGATCACCATACCTTATGGAGATCTTTACTCTTTTGACTCGAGAAGAGTTAAGTGTATGGGAATGATAAAGGATTTAGTAGTTACCCTGGAACAGGTCCCAGTTAAGAGTATCTTGATGGATGTGGTTATTGTTGATATTCCCCCCAACTATGGCTTAATGTTGTCTAGGTCATGGGAAGACAAGTTGAGGGGTTCTCTTCAACTGGATATGATGTTCGCCATAATTCCTGTGTTTGGTGGGTATCGGTTGTACAGAGAGACGAGGTTAGCATATACAGTAATTGACCCTCAAAATCCAAACAATTGCCCTATTTACATTGTAGATCAAGATTTAGGAAATTGTATCTTATCTTTTGATGACGGTTTAGATGGTTGTCTAGATGAAAATGATATAGAGAAGGAAGAGTCGGGTTACATGACCGACGATATGTGTAGCAGCAGTATCTGGAAAATGTTTTTTGACGGTGCCTCATCTTGTGAAGGGGCTAGTGCAGGAGTGCTTTTAGTGGCTCCTGAAGGAAAGTTCGTTGTTTCTATTTCTTACAGACTGCAATGGGATAAAGATTATACTAACAACATATGTGAATATGAAGCATTGGTCTTAGGATTAGAGGCTACTAGGAAGCTAAAAATAAATAACCTAGAGGTATATGGAGATACAGAGTTAATATTCAAAAAATAAGTCGACAGTACCAAGCCAAACATCCCAGATTAAGATCATACAGGAATTGTGCCTAGGATCTGATGGAAAACTTTTTCTCGTCTGTAAATGTCCACTTCATCCTAGGCATAGAAAACTTACATGCTGATGCATTAGCTAAAGCGGCTTCAACTTTCACTCCTCCTACAACCTTTAAATTGAAGTATCACATAGAGATAAGACACAGACCATCTATACCAGATAATATCTAGCACTGGCAGGTTTTTGAGGATGATGAACAAATTAAGAAGTTTCTTGAAGCAGTAGGTGAATTTTCTAAAACTCATGCAGACCAAGAAAATCAAAATGACTAGATATGGATCATGCAAGAAGGGGAGGATCCTCAAGATTTCCAAGACAAAATCGCAAATCATCGTATGTTGGTCTTAAAAAATAACTAGATTCCAAAGGGACTGATCCCTCTAGAAAGACTGTTTGATCAAAATGACATACCTGTAAAATCCACCTTACATCCCCAACCCGAGGAGGTTGAGGACTGTGACATAGGAAACAAAGAAGATTTCAGGATTGGTTAAAATATATAAGCTTCTTCCCCCTGAAATAAAGGACAAATATAATGACCTACTAAGACAATTTAAAGACATTTTCACCTGGTCTTATGATGAGTTAATAACTTACGACACTACCGTGATTGATCACAAGATACCTTTAAAACCTGGGGTCAAACATTTTAGACAAAAGATTAGGTAGATCAACCCCATTTTATTACATGTGGTCGAGAGAGAAGTGAAGAAACTTTTGGAGGAAAAAATTATAGTACCTTTGAGATATTCTGACTAGGTGGCGAATCTGGTACCGGTCAGAAAAAAGAGTGGAGAAATCAGACTATGTGTGGATTTCAGAAATTTAAATAAGTCCTCTCTTAAAGACAACTATCCGCTGCCTAAAATGGATCACGTGCTAGAAAGGGTAGTTGGGGCGAATAGAATATCTATGATTGACGGTTTCTCTGAATATAATCAAATTGCCATGAATGAACAAGATAAAGAAAAAATAGCTTTTACTACTCCTTGGGGTACGTTCAAGTATGATAAGATGCCTTTCGGTTTGATGAATGTAGGAGCCACATTCCAACATGCTATGGACATCGCTTCATTGTAGAGAGGGATAAGTTTGTAGTCATCTATCTCGATGATTTAACAGTCTTCTTCAAATCCAATGAAGAGCATCTGCTACATCTTAAACGAACATTCAAAAAATGTCGCAGGTTTGGTCTATCCTTAAACCCCAAGAAATCACACTTCGCCATGCAAGAGGGTAAATTACTGGGTCATATTGTATCTAAGGATGGAATTAATATTGATCCTAAGAGGGTTGAAGCAATAGACACTATAAACATTCCCAAAAATGTAAATGAAATTCAATCTTTCTTAGGAAAAATAAATTTTTTATGAAGATTTGTCCCAAATTTCACTGAAACTGTAAAATTGATCATAGACATGCTGAAAAAGAACAGTAAAGTAAAGTGGACAACAGAAGCCAAAGCATCGTTCACACATATTAAGAAATTAATAGCCGATGCACCTATATTGGCAAGTCCTGATTATCTGAAAGACTTTCTTATTTTTTCATTTTCCTCTGAACACATGATTGTTTTGGTGCTCCTCCAAAAGAATGATGAGGGTTTCGAATAGTCGATTTCCTTTTTTAGCAAGAGTCTCAGAGATGAAAAACTTAAATATGATATAATAGAAAAACAAGTGTACGCTATGGTAAAAGCACTGAAGTCATTTAGAACATATGTATTGCACTCCAAGAACATTGCATACGTAAAACCAAGTTCTATGAAAGATATTTTGGTACAACCAGACAGTGACGGGAAAAGAGGACGATGGCTAGCCAAGATTCAAGAATTTGACCTGGAAATCAAACCTACTAAATTAATAAAAGGACAAGGCATGGCCAAACTTTTGGCTAAATCAAATCTCAGATCTCTGGATATAAACTGCCTACAGGGATATGAGGAAAATATGAATGCAAGCGAGCTTGATGAACCAACAAGTGAAATTAAGATCGAGGAGAAGTTTGCATCATCAGAATGGTACAGAAACATAATATCCTACCTACTGACTCTAAAATGCCCAAGGGAACTATCACCATCAAAAGCCAGGACTTTAAATCTTCATGCGGTTAAGTATTGTATCACCAAAAATAAACTATACTGGAAAGACCCGCTCGGTTTCTTGTTAGTCTTCTTAGTCGAATCGGAAACAGAAAGGGTTATAAGTGAATTTCATGAAGGATCTTGTGGAGGACTGTTGGATCATGTTGTCATTGATGTCAATGGTTTGTCATTGATTCCAATGGTTTGATTACTTGGAATATTGTTGGATCATATGTCATTGATGTAAATGGTTTGGTTTGAATGATGTCATTGGTTGATGTCAAGTAATTGATTGATATGATTCCCTTGATGAGAATGTTATATGTCCAAGTGG
>JZKD02S2352986.1:1028138-1042637 GCA_000966675.3 Picea glauca | reverse complement strand
AATGAATAAATTTTGAATGCTAATTGATGAGTTTTTGTGCAAGAGGGAAGTTTTGGGAAAAAGAGCCCCACACTCATTCACCCCCCCTCTAAGTGTGGTAGGTGTGTCCAACAAGGACATCACGCTTGGAGGGCCATAGCTTACAAAATTCTAAGGGTTGGGTATTACTGGCAAAAACTCTTTTCAGACGTTAACGCCAAAGTCCGAGCCTATAACCCTTGTCATCTATTTGCAAGTAAACAGAAACTCCTGGCACTACCTTTAGCTCCGGTCAAAGCTGAAGCTCCTTTTCAACATTGGGGACTAGATTTCAATGGAGAAATTAATCTGCATTATAGTGCCCAACACAAGTGGATTTTAACTACCACATACTACTTTACTAAATGGGTGGAAGCTATTCAGACTAAGAGGGCAACTGACTCGGTGGTAATAGAGTTATTAAAAGACAATATCCTGTCAAGATTTGGCTACCCCTGAAAGATAGTCACGGATAATGCCTAGGATTTCAAATCTATGGCTATGATCAGCTTCTGTCAAAAGTATAATATCATTCTTGGTCATTTTACCACATACTACCCCCAAGGAAATGGACTAGCTGAGTCGTCTAACAAGAGCCTGATCAATACAATTAAGAAAGTGTTGAATGAAAGCAAAAAATATTGGCATGTACATTTGAAGTAGGCATTGTGGTCGAATCACATAGGCACTAAAAAGTCTATCGGCATGTCTCCTTTTTAGATGGTATATGGGACAGATGTGGTGTTACCAATAAATTTATCACTCCCAGTGATGAAGTTGTGGAAAGATCAGAAAGAAGAACCTAATCATGTCACCAAGAGGATAAACCAGCTAATTGAGGTTCAACAACACAGGGTCGAAGTAGATGAAAAGATGCAGAAGTATCAAGACAACATGAAGGAATTGTTTGACCGTAAGGCAAAGGAAAGAGATTTCCTCCCAGGTGATTTAGCACTAAGGTGGGATGCAAGGAGGGAAGAAGCAGCGAAACATGGTAAATTTGATCACCTCTGGTATGGGCCATTCAGAGTCTCGTCTCTCGAAGGAAAAACTTCTTTCCTACTGGAAAATCTAGATGGTGAAATCCTCAACACCCCTATCAATGGGAATTATCTGAAGCATTATATGACATAAACAGTCGCCTAAAAAAAAGGGGAGTTCATTTAATTTTAGATTTATATAGTCATATATAGAATTTTTACTTGTGTATATATATTTTCCATTTCGTTTTAGTATGTTGATTTTCTTTCGTGAATTTTCGACACCTTTCAGATAGCCTCAATAACCTTCGTATTTGTCTCTTACAGGATTCCAGCTGCACACAAAACAAGTAGGAGTAAACCAAAAGTTGGTGTCAGAAATAAATCGGCTTAAACAGGTGATACCAAATATTTTTGATATTGTGCAAAGAAAATGAAATGATAAGGTAAAGGTGAGATTTCCTAAAAGACTTGTTCTGAAGGGCTATCAAAGAAAACCGAAGTAACTTCATTTAGACAGCAACATTGTCCGAACTAGTAAATAAAAAGATGTTTCCTTGTTTAATCGTTTACGAAAGAATAAGAAAAATTAAACAAGTTACTCAAATTAAAGTAGTCAGCCAAAGTAAAGTGCCGTTGAAAAAGATTTACAAGAGTCAGTTTTGATTTTTTGACTTCTGTTTTTCAGTCCATAAATCACTATCTATCACCCTTTTCTATCTTCTGGTCTACCCTTTAGAAAGTCAACATCTTTCCGTTTCGCATATGTAGGGAGAAGATATTTTGTTTCAACCTCGAGAGATTCAAAGCAGATTTTGGAAAGAAAGCGGGTCTTCAAAACTCCTCGGTCCCTTGCTAAACGAAGGGATGCTTAAAATGATCATGACTTTCCTAGGTTTTTCAACAATTTCAGAGGATTAAGGCTTGCTCAAATAGAATACCCTAAGAAAGTTATTTTCCATTTTTCCCTGAGAACGAAGGTGTTGTGAAGGTTAAGGGAAGGTTGGTACCGAGTAATCAAAGTAAGTTGACAGACCTATAATGCAAAATATTACACAGATATCAACCCTGATACAAATTGATTTCCCCCATCTTCACGCTCTAAAAAAGAAAATTATAAGACAGGTGATGAAAAGAAATTTAGAAATGATTGCCCCCATATAGGCCAAGAGACGATGAAAGGAAATTCAGAAATGATTGCCCTCGTCTCAGCATTTAAATGCACAAATATATTCTGAAGTAGTGAAAGGAAATTTAGTAAAAGGGACTAGATAACTTCATCGGGGTACTGAACAGGCTCGCTGGCAATGAAGAAATATCTGAGATATCTATAAGGTTGTTATACATGAATATCACTCTACTCTGGTAACCAATTCTTTTTAAAAAACTTTATCCACATCCCATGTTCAGACAGGGATTCATTTTTTAAAAACATATAATCTTCTTCTTTTGATGCAAGCTGATAGCCACAAGATCTGTTGGGTCTCCTAGAACTATTTTGATTGTCTTAATTCAAACCTAAATTCAGTAACAGGAAGGGGAAAGTCGTGAAAGGGACTATGACTAAGTTTAAAAAAGTATCGGAGTTTGAAATCTTTTCAAAGGTAAAAAATGAAGTCTCTTTCTCCTACGATATCATGTTCTCAGGAACCTTTTCGCTGGAATAAAGCCATTGACTCCATTTACCCAATATCGGCACATGGTCTACTGATCTTCCCGTCTTACAAGAAAATGGGATCCCTAGTTGGAGCCTATGTCGGAGGCACCTTTGTTTTTAGCCTGTTTTGAATTTCATGTCTTAATGCTCGAAATCGAAAGATGGTTTTCGTATTTTCCTTCTGTTGTTTCAAAATCTCTGAAGTCTCATCACGCGAGCGGCGATGGTTATCATACTCTCAAGGCAAGTTCTATTTTTTGTTCAAATAATTTTCCATATGTTGGATGCTATAGAACACATACTTCACAAGTCCCGAACAACGAAACAACGAAATCATTTTAAAATTTTACCCAGGTCAGTAACGAGAGTAAAATTTTCCTAAATTACGGTTAAGCATCATCGGGATTTCGTGTCTCGGCGTTTACTAAATCCAAAAGTATTACTGTCATAACCCCGACAGCCGAAACCACAGATTTCTTGTTTTAGTAACCCACGTTAAGGTTAAAGGTAAAAGCTTAGCCATGGATAAGTTCTGTCGGAAATTCGCAACTCGGTGTATCTTCTTTTAAAAAAATTTACTGTCAAAGCCCCGAGTCGTGAAGTCGCGATAAAGATATAAACATAATTAATTAAACACTTAATCTGATTTTATCCTCCCTTTTAATTAAAACATACCATCACGATCTCGCGGTTTCGCAACTCGGCATACAAACTTCCCACAAGCTATACCTTCGAAGCTCCGAGTCGCGAAATTGCGATATAAATAATCACGTAATTAATTAAGCACCTAATCACAATTATGTTTTTATTAACCAAAGTCAATCATCGCAATTTTGGGTGTTAGATTTTCAAAGGGTTAAAGCAAAGATTCCCGATGCAGCGAGTATCGAAAGATTAATTAACTTGGGTAAAACCTGATTAATTGAGCTAAGCCAGTATTTCCCATGATTTTATGCATGCACAGCTTACAAGGCAGTCTTAATTCTTCCTTACGCCAACTGACATTTCGAACCACCAAAATTTATGGCATTAATTAGAAACAAGGCGAATCGACAAGTAAAGATTGGGTTTTTATTGCTAAATTTATATTTAAGCGTGATTTGACCGATCTGTTCTTAAAAAGTACCGAGTTTTCGAATATATACAAGCTGTTATTTGTTATAACAAATTCATTTCTATATTACGCAAAGCACACTTTTCTCAGCGAACTAATTTCTGTATGTATACATATTTTATCGTAGAAGAGCTAAAGTAGGATATCCCATCATGACCCCCCGAAAAGAGTCTAAAGCCAACGTTGAGGTTTCGGGAGAAGGTTCAGACAAATTTGCTGATATTTCAACTCGAAGTGTCGACTCTGTCTTGAACTGGTCATTTGTTTCTAATGTTCTACAGGCTGAATTAGTGGATTATTCTGATGATTTCAGTGACAATGAAAAAGATGACATAACCACCAAATATAAGATCGTCGTCTAATATGGAATGCATAAAGTAGTGGCCAAGCCACGACTGCTCCCTTACTATGATATGGTCCGGTGGGAATTAGAACATGTGGACATACCAACCAGAACCATCATCAATGAGAAGAAAGTCACCATCGGGATTTTCAGACCCGAACAACTGCAGGCTATGTACAAGTTTCCTACTGTGTCGGATCTTACATACGATACTGAATTCTTGGAGAAGTTCAAACAGAAGGAATGTGTGCAGTATGACAAGACTATGTCCAGCTTAATCAGAGATTGAGTTTTGCACCCTGCGAAGTTCAGGGTAGACAGTAATGGTATATATTCAATAGCTTCCTTGGAACCACAGTTCAAGTATATAGCTATGATAACCTGCAGATTATATGGGAGAGAGGACACCTCACATTTCTTTCTTCAATGGGTGCCTCTAATACATCAAGTTGCTGAAGTTTGTTCCTTCGACTGGGCAAAAATGTAGTCTAATAGTTTGACCAGTCAAGCTACAGAGTATCAGGCACAGAAAGAGAGCGGAAAGATTTCTTCATTTTTTATGTCCGCATACATTATGGATGTCGTGTGCTTTCTAACACCCTTTCCCTTAATGAGCTGGAGTTGGAATCCAACAGAGGCCGAGCCCATCCACGTCTATCATTCAAAATTGTGGGAAAACAAAGAGACATATTTCGTATATGAAATCTTTAACTGGGTAATGGTACCGCTGCATGTCACCATTTTCGGCCACCCTCCACACAAGATCTCGGATAGTATAGTGATGAATTTGAGTAGTATAGTTGACTGGTATGTAGAATTTGAATTCTCATATCTCAGAGTTTTTGGGGCTTTTGTTCCCCCGCATGCATTGCCATTATTCATCCCCAACAAGCTGTCTTGTCATGAGGTTGCTAGACAAACAGTAATTGGTGGTATAAGCAAGAAACTTAAGGGATATTCAAAGAAGGTATGTCCACCTTTCCCTTTTCATTTAAATTCATATTCTTTGTTAGATTTCGGGCATGCCAAAGCTGAGGCAGCAGCCCTGGAAGACATAAAATTGGTTCTTATTGAATTCAATAAGCACGATCCGCAAAGGGTCGTTAGTAATTATTTGGCCAGTTGCGGACTCAAGAGGTTCGAACATGAAAATTCACCCTCGGATGACATTTTCCAAGGCATAAGATCTTATGCCGATATTTTAGCTCAGATACAAACCCTGGCACTTGAAGAGAGGGTCGATGTTCTAAAATTCCAAGAATATTGATGCAGTTGTCTTCCCGTAGTATTGTGGGGTGAGAATCTGAGTACAGCGGAGGTGAAACAAAAAGATGTCGAAGGCTCCAAAGATGTGACACCCAGTCAAGAAAAACACCAGGACGGGGAAGAGAAAACTAAGAGTCCGAAAGCAGAGATAAAGACTCCCGACCCACCAAAAAATCAAACTCCGGTTACTACTCTGGGGAAACCATCTAAGCAAATCGGATATCCCATCACATCCATTACTCCCTTGCAGTCAACTCATGGAAATATTGACGCAGGGTGGATTTTAAATGAAGAATTGAGACCTATAAGGGTGGAAGAGCTCCCTCCAAATGAGTTCTTCTTTGATAAGAAGAGAAAGTCTGTGGTAAAGAGAGAATTCTATCAGGAAGGGGAATTCACAACCAAGAAATACAAAGTATTGACTGATGGGAAAGACAAAAAGAATGAACAGTCCACGATATAAATAGCCGGGACATTAGGGGTATATGCCACAACGAATCAATTTTCAGTCAGGGTTTTGAAAAACCAGCTGAAACGAAAAAATTGCCTCATCAAAACCATAGAAGCCACACTAGCCACAGCAGAGGAGGGTGCCAAGGACCAGGTGAGTGTAGGGATAGAGAAAGCAAGGTTGGCCGATAAAACTGAGATAGAGTTGCTCAAGAATAAGCTCAAACAAGAAGAGTTGGTGGTTCTGAATGGTCAGATACAAGCATGCCACCAAAAAGACTTGATCAGACAGCTACATGCTAGAGTGGAAATCGCCGAAAGTAAAGTTATAAATATCGGGATGTTCCAGTCCCAGGCAATGGAGATTCGAAGCAGAGTTTCTACACCCCAGTGAAATTTACTCACCAAGGTAGAGGTGATTCAGGACAACTGCTTACTTGTTAATCAAGTTTTGGAAAATTTATCTGTTAGAGAAAGAGAAGCTGGAGCAGCTCGGGTCGCTTTTCAAGAGGATGTACTAGCTACAAACAAAAGGAAATCGGGAAGTACTCCCAGGTTTTCCATTTCAGAGTAGACCAGAGGAAATATTTTATTAAAAGAATGGTTGCACAGTATCTCAGAAGGTAAGTTGCAGGCCAAGAGGGTAACGAAATATTTAGAAGAGGATTTTGGTTCTATAGATGGTACTCTGTTAGGCATTGATAGCGAAGGTGATGCTGAGGCATTAAGTCAAATGAATATAACAAAAATCTCACTTGATTTAATTGAAAAAGAGGAAAGAGATTCGTCCGAGATCTCACAAGTAACTATGGAAGACATAGTTCAAATAGATAAATGTATGATTAAACCAAGTGTACAATTGTGTGCTATCGACATCATAGACAGACAGATGGAAGAAAGGTTATCGCAATTACCCCGAGATTGTTACTCTTTTGAAGCTAATTTTCAAGCAGAACCATCAAGGCTGATATCTCGGCTGGTGGAAAGGTGTGTCACTTGTACCGAGCATGCACGAGGACAAGCTTCTGGCACCAAATAAAGACAAAGATGAAGAAATGGAATGATTGCTCTCCTCCTTATCATAACTAAAAATTTAGCAATGATTGATATTCCATCTTATGTAAAACTATATAAATATACCATACAAAGAAAGAAAAGAGGCTGGACCTTTTTGTGTCGATTGTAATATAGGTTTTCCATTTTGAGAGTTAATATAAAGCAAATATGAAGATTCTCAATTCCGTCACGACTGTGTTATGAGTTTGCTTTCTTGTATCTCCTATTTCGTTTCATTTCATATTTGTATCTGATGAATGCTTCGCTATAATTTAGTACAAACTCTACTATAGTGAATGAATTTTGGATTTCTATATTGTTTGTTGTTTTTCCTCTGTACCAGCTATCAGCAGGTATAATACCAGTCAACACTTTCAAAATTCTATATATATTTTATGCTTCATCGGGTTATTTCTTTACATTTTTCTTCTTCTATTTATATGTGATATTCTCCCTTGATAGGATCCTTACTCGATAGACAGCTTAATGTTTTCTCCCACCTCATACATTTTTATTAAAGTATAACTCAGTTACGAGAAAGGGCCTTTGGTTTGCACCCCTTTTTCACTCTTGAAACTGTAAACTCTCTTTTATAAGACCGAAATTGAGACAACACTTAAATTCTCCCTGAGGTTTTCTTATCTTATTGTTCCTCCATGATTGTCCCTGTAACAAGACAACCTAATATCAAACCCGGACTATCAGATCAAACACATATTGCCTTAAACCTTTTTGAAACTATTCTTAAAAAAGCCACTACCCGAGTTGAACTTGAATGATCATGGGCAGAAATTGAGCGGGATATAAACATCCAGGGATAGTTGGAATCTAGACAACGCCAACACAGAAATCATCCCTAGTTTCCCTTGCCGAAGGTTGATGTTTCTTTCTTCTTTACCCTTTACCCACTTTCATATGCCTAGACACTGTACTTCTAAGCCTTAAGTACAGAATATGGAACAACACCTTCATTGGATATAGCATGCCCTAAGTAATGAATTCTCGATTGGTAAAAATAACATTTTGACAGTTTCCCGTATAATTTGTTTTCTTGTAAACATTATAGTACTAAGAAGAATTTTTTTTCATGTTCTTCCATCGTTGATAATATTTTCTATCTTCAAAAAACCTTCGAAAAACTGTCGATATTATCCTTCTAAAACCATAAAGATGTGTACTTCCAGTATCGAATTTTCTATCCTCGAAAAACCTTCAATGAACCGTCGATAATATCCTACTAAACCCATAAAAATGTGTACTTCGGGTACGTTTGTCGGCACAGTCCATTCCATAATATCCTTTACCTTCATTAGATCCACAACAATGCATTCGTCGGATATAGCATTCCCTAAGTAATGAATCCTCGATTGGTAAAAATAACATTTTGACAGTTTTCCATATAATTTGTTTTCTCGTAAACACTATAGTACTAAGCAGAAATGTTTTTCATGTTCTTCCATCGTCTAATAATATATCAATATGTCATCAATGAGTACTTGAAAAACTTGTTCAAGTATTCGTGGAACACCCCATTCATCAATATCATGAATAACCCAAGGGCGTTTTTCATTCCAAACAGTAAAACAGTAAACTCATAGTGTCCAAACCTCGTCTTGAAGTCGGTCTTAGGAATATATTCCTTTTTAATTCATAATTGGCGATAACCTGATCTCAATTCAATCTTTGAAAACATTGTCACTCCTTTCATTTTATCAAACAAATCGTCTAATATTGGAAATGGATATTGGTTCTTGATCGTTACCTTTTTCAATTGACGGTAGTCAATATAAAGTCTCCAAGACCCATCCTTCTTTCTTGTGAAAATAATAGGCACATCCCAAGGTGACACACTTGGACGTGTAATTCCTAGGTCCAACAACTCCCTTAGTGGAATTTTCAAATCCTTTAACTCAGGCATTGACATCTGATAAGGTGCTCTTGCTATCGATTTAGTTACAGGTTAGAAGTCAATTGTAAATTCCAATTCTGTTTTGGGTAGAAAACCTGGTAACTCTTCTGGAAACACGTCAGCAAACTCTCGTACTACCGAAAGGTTTTCTAATCCTTTCATCTCTCCCTTGTCATTTAGCACTAATATTTCAAATATATTCCATCCTTTTTGCAATATCTTCTGTATTTGTAGGGAAGAAATGAACCTCAAGGAAACTCCATGTTTTGTTCCTATGATCACTCTTATTTGTCCCTCATCATCGGTCGAAATCAATAGTTTCATATTACAATTGAGTATTGCATCATGTGATTCCAACCAGTACATACCAATCACAATGTCATACAATCCTAAGATCATGAAATATAGGTCAAACTTCGTTTCAAAATCTTCCAAGTTAATGTGACAGTCCACAACCTTTCCTCCAACCTTTTGTTTGGCACCTGTATCCATTTCTACGTATCTAAACTCTTCCTGCTTGATTTCCTTTACCTTAATTCTTTTCAGCATTGTACTAGGAATAAAGCTCTATGTAGCACTTAGAACTATCAAAATACTAAAGGTTTGGTCGACGATGGTACTTTACGTTTCAAGCACAGTGGACTGGTGCTCGGTCTAGCGATTATTCACCATTGCATGAATCTTGTGGGTCGTTCCCAAATATCCAATTGTAGTGTGTCCCATTGACCCGACCGCTCTGGTATTCTCAACTAGAAAGTTTTGTTGGTAATGTGGGTCTCCACATGTCCAACATCTGGTGTTTGGTCCAGTACTCCTAGTCCTTAAGGTAGAAGTTGTTGGCCTACCAACCTAATATCCTAGTCTGTTCTATTGAACATGCTTAAAATGTTGTTGTTATGGGTGATGATGTTGTTGATGTTGTGGTCCTCTATAGGGATTCCTCTATTGAGTATCCAATCATCGTGATGTCGTGAATGTGGATCCTCTCGACATATTTCGATACACTGTTGTATGTCGAGCTGGTGTCTGATGTTGTTGCACACTTGATGTCGTCTATCCAGTCGGTCTTTCTATAGTCCTACCCTGACCCCCACTTGTCAAATCTTCCTCAGCTATGTGGGCCTTTCATAATAGATCATGCAACGTCTGAGGCATTACGATCCTCACCTTCGAATGAATGATGAAGTTAAGGCCAAACACAAACTTTTTGATTAGCTTCTTGGTGTTCAAATGTGGAGCGTACTTAAGAAGATCCATGAATCATGCCTCATACTCAGGAATCATACGAGCATGCTATTGTAAGGCGTTGAACTCATTGAGTTGGAGCTCAATGAATTTCTCTGACAAATACCTTTCCTGGAACCATTCCTTGAACAATTCCCATGATACATCTTTGAAAGCCATGTTTAGTTGAGGTAGGAGTGTCTTCCACCATAGAAGAGCACTCCCCTTCAGTTGGAAGACCGCCATGTGTACCTTCATGGGGGAGGTGTAGTCGCGAAGTGCAAAGCACATCTCCATGTTCTTCAACCATGACTCAACGGCTAAGTCATCCATGGCACCCATGAATTTGGGAAACTTAACCTTCTCGAGTCCTCTATGAATATTACCACTACCAACTGGAGCATATTGTGAACTCTTAGTGTGTACAGGCACCCTGGCCTCATCTATATCTAGTCGGTTAGTTAAGGCTTCTGACATCTTTTGGAAGGACCTCATCAAACCAACCACATCCCCCACCGCAACCTTCTCTTTTCCAATGAATTTCTCTTCTAATAGAGGTGTCCCACCTCTTCCCCTAGCATCACATCATCTACCTCCACAATGTCCTCTAACCACGATTACCGTAAGGACAATTTCAATTTTAATTAGCAATAAGTTATTAATCTAAATTTTGAAATAGTGGAAGGCATAATGATCCCAAGTCACGGGGTTGAACCTACTCTGATACCACATGTAACGACCCCCTCTGTTACGATAACAAATAGCTATGTACAAGGTGTATATATATATATATACATACATGAGGAAAAGTTAATATCGTCACAACATAATTAATTAGCAATGCTATCAACACATCATCCAAATTAGTGACGACACAAAATCAAGAATTAACATAATTGATAGTGGCACAAAGTCAATGCATTAACATAATTAGTAACGATACATAATTAACACTTCATCACTTTATATAACGACACATAATCGACAAGTATCATAAATAGTGACGCAAGATCAACTAAAGAAAATATAAATAATGATCAACCAGACACTGAATAATTAAAATAACTACCCTCCCAACCTACCCTGGAAGGTTAGGACCTCTAGGACACATAAGAAATGCTCAAGCCCAAGATTTATTGGATTTATTTTTACCACTTAAGGTCTTAGGGCTGGCGAATGTTCTGAGGAACAAGGAGGTGTCTAATTCCCACTAATCCAATCAAGTTGAACATCAACTAGATCAATCAATCAATCTTAGTCATCAATTAATCATGGTGCAAGAGTAATCTAGTTAAAATTAAAGGAGAGAACAATCTCTTTTACACAATGTACGAGAAATTCCAGGATAATTAAAAATCCATGTTTAAGTTTAAAGGAAGGACCCAAATATTCTTTTAACAATACATGAATACTTCAGGCTACATCAATGTTCTTATACAAGGGTCGATAGGTTTTTAGCTCCCTCTAAGTAGTATGTATATCAATCATATCAATTATAAAGGTAAGGAATCCAAGATGGCTCGTGAAACCAATAAGGAACCCAAGGAAGACCCCACTATACCATAGAAATGTCTGTGTTATCCTTAAAGTTCCTTAAGAATTAAGGAGAATTTAGTCGAAGGATTTACATAAGGATCTAAGCTAACTCACAAGTCAAAAAGGAACTATCACATTAGTGAAAATGAGCGTTATAAGGGATTGGCATTGATAATCACATCAGAAGTGAAGGTTTCCTTGGGTATCCTTCTAAAATAAATATCGACATAACATGCACCATAAACAGTCTTGATTGATATGATTAAGGTAAGGGAAAAAGAAAATAGTGATAGGTAGTAATAATCTGAGGCTTGGTTCCTAGATTTAAATAGAGGAAGGCTTGCTTGAGAAAAGGAGATAACCAACTAACAACTAGATCACACTCACATAATTTGGAGGTCAAGACAAACACAGTTCTTCAAATCCTGGTACAACAAAATCTTCAAGAACTCAACAACATTGTCACACATTAAACTAGTGGAAACAAAAGACACTAAATCCAATAACAATGAAGAAGGTAACAGGGAACAATAACATGAATTTGGACACCAAGATATTACTCTAAGGATGCTCATTCATGGTAAACAAAACAACAACCCACACACCTAAATCCTATACCACACATGAAAACAATTCAGGCAGTCCTTCAATCCCGGTACAACAAGAGATGAGTTCATATCCTCCCTATATAATGAAAGGAGAAATCATAATGTAACATCTCAACCCAAGTAAAATCTAACCCTCAACAGTGTTAACACAACATCTCAACAATTCTAATTAAGTGTTAAAGAGGATGTTATGATATCCCAATAGACATGGAACAAGCCCCAAGAAATGTATATGAGGCATTTGTGTGCTAACCAAGAATTGTAATCCAAAATAAGAATCAGAAAAAAAACAAGAGATGAAGTCTTGTTGGAACTAACAAAGTGTTGCTCAGCTAAGAAGGGGATTTGGTGCTAAATCCACTCCATCCATCTTACTGTAATATCAAACCCATTAAATGGATGTGTGACAACCTAATAGGTTAAGACTCTCACAAAATTAAGATAATGCAAAGGTTAACATCATGTGCGAGGGCCACTACCTCCATTACTACAACAACAAGCTCATAATTTAATAAATAATTGAGTGTGTTGACATCAAGCTCTTACACTAAGAATTAAGATTGACTACATATGTTGACCCAAGGAAGTTTCTCCTTGTAGATATGCATAAATATCCTTCTAGCATTACTGAGAATGTTGTCATCTATTTTTATTGTCATGATACCAGCCGATTCGCATGGATACTATGTCAATACGCTTCAAAATTATTTAAGTATTGTTGCAATTATACCTCAACCGTTCAAGATTGTATGCATAAAGCAGACAGACCTTTTCATAAACACCAGGGAATTCTCTCCCCATCGAACCCACCAGATCAACTGCCTATGCATCATTCAAGTTGCAATATTTTGGGTGTGCTGAACCAAGAAAATAGGAGGGTCGATTTTAGCCAAACATTCGCTTTTATGAAGATAAAGAAAAAGTGTCACAAGTATCCAAGAAGGGATTAAACAAATGTTTACTCAGTTTTCAATAATTTACAAGCGACTCAGTGTCACGCCAATTGAGGACAACGACTGAGAGGAATTTCTCTTAAGTATATCACAGTAGGAAAAAGGCACTAGATCATCTTAATGATCACCCAACTATTCATGGCAATCGAAAGGAATCGAGCTGAAAAAGATATAATACAAGGGCACATCAACCGAGTTTAGAAATACCATAAAATCTATAATAAAAGCCACAACTTACTTCAATTTTGTATTGGTTATAATCATTAACAACAGACCAAGCATGGAGCATATGAATGGATAAATGGAATATCAAAGTAAGATATTCTAATTTAAATTCAGTCTCGATAAATTCCTTCTAACATACTTGATCGTCAAGGGAACTGCAAAATTCAAAATTGAGTTTTTATTACATCTGCGGAAAAATAGAAAACATTACATATATGTCCAATATTATTACAATTCAAGGGACAAGGGAATACATTCCAATGCCATTGTTTCCATTACTTTTGCGGTGAAATAGAAAACATTACATATACAACCAAATATTATTACAATTCAAGCGACAAGGAGAATGCATTTGTTAACAATTTTTTTATTACATCAGCAACGAATAAGAAAACCATACATATATAACCAAATCTTATTAAAATTCAAGCACAAAGGAGAATACCATCACCGACGAAGCTAGGCTTTGAAATGTTCTTTGACAACTAGTGATCCTTTTGTCCTCCCGCTTGTTAATCGCAGATAATGTTGGATTACTGAGAGGGGGGGTGAATCAGTAATAGTGTAATTATAATCCTTTATCTTCAAATGTTATATCAATGCACAATTATTATCCAATAATGAGTAGTTATAAATAAACAATCGCACACATACATAGTACACCAATATTTTATGTGGAAACCCAAATCGGGAGAAAACCACGGAATGCTTTTTCTTATATGTCTTGAAGAATTACATTCATTGGAAGCACCAACTTCCTTTGTTTTCCAGCTGCAACTGGAAGGAGGCTCCAACACCCTAGTTTCTCAGGCTACAACCTAAGGGAAGCTCCAACTCCCCAATTCTCTGGCTACAACCAGAAGGAGGCTACACCCCCCAATGTTATCCGGCTATAACCGGAAGGTGGCTACAATTACCTGTCCTTGCCCCATCCTACCACCTTGAAGTAGAAGTAGAATGATGGAACCACTGTCACACTATCATTGTGAGATATACCATTGTAAACCTATACCAATAAATATGAACCATGCATCAACTTGTACCTTAACCTGTAATCAATCTGTACCATAAACAAGTGCATCAACCATGCACCAACCTGTAATCAACCTGTACCATAAACAAGTGCATCAACCATGCACCAACCTGTAATCAACCTGTAC
>JZKD02S2352986.1:1005903-1021319 GCA_000966675.3 Picea glauca | reverse complement strand
AAAAACAATAATGAGTCATATTTACATCAAACAATATTGGTTCCATTACCCAAACCTTTGTGCTATGGGGATTTCTTCAAGGGTTGACATCAATGACAACCAACCTTAATCAACAGATAAGTCATTGGTACCTCCCAACCAATGCTAGGGGTACACTTCTTCCCCCCTATCCCCTCGAACCACAAAGGGTCAAAGCACAAAAACAACCAAAAATTCTCTATCTTGCATTTTTCCTCGCAAGGTAGAGCCACCACTCTCTCTCAAGCACGGGTATCCCAACTTTCACAAGTAAAATCGGTCAAAAATTCTGCAACATAACTTTACCCATCACCAGTGTGATCCATTTCTCATCTAGGCCATTTCTTTTATAGAATTTCTCCATGACACATCCCCACTTGCACAATTAATTTTATTTTTAATTAAATAATTTAGAATTATTTCCCCCTTACACTTGTCATCCTTTCCCCCAAGTTGCACAGCTAATTCCACAATTTAATTTAATAGAAGTCAATTTTCCTCACCCTTCCTAAAAGTCCTCCTTAAATCACTCCTATTTGTCTCTTTATTCCCCTTATTTCAAATTAATGACTGACACCTTACTAAATCTGAGTTGACTTAAAATAGGATTCTTCTCCTAATTAGACTAGTGTTAACTAGACTCTAGATACCTTTCGATGTGTGCACATTCCTTCAGCTTTATTCCATTCTTACCTTAAATTCCAATTTCATAATTTCTTTCACATATGTGTATTAAATCAATCTTTAGGTTTATTTTATTTTTCTTAATTTCTTAAATTGATTTACTTCATCCCCTCATTATTTAATTTATAATTTTTTTTTAGTATTCTTACTAACTTAGACTTAGGCTAATTGTTTTTTTTTTAATAGGCTTAGACTTTCATTTGGGGATTCAATTAATAATTTCAATCCTTAATTAATTAATTAAATATGGTAATTCTTAAATATTTTATAAGGTTTAATTATTCACTCAAGGTTTTGTAGGCCACCTGGATTCATTGACTCATATTTTATTTCTGCGATGTGACCTTCAAGACGCACTTCATGCTCCAAGGGTGTCACTCACCTTTGATTGGTTTTAGTAGTTGTCCAACCCTTGGACTCAACACTCCACTCAGGCAACCTTATGAGAGACTAAGGGATTCTAAGGAATAAGTATCATGCCTTATTGCGTGCCCCTTAGAAATCTTTGTCAGTGACTATCTCAGTCTTCCCTCACGACATCGTGGACCTCTCAAACTATGTAACTGTTAACCTACAATTCTAGCCACGATGGGAGTACTAGTAGGTTGTGATAGGGACTTTGCCACATTTATCCCTCAATATATGGTATATGTGCATTGCCCCTTTACTCCTTATTTGAGTTAGATTAGAAAGAATTCATCTTCCTACATCTATCAATGAAACATTTCCAATGATCCAATACACAATCATACTAAAATAGATCATATGTCACATATGCATAAATGAAATAATCAAACCAATAAAATCCACTCCCTAACTCAATCTGGATTCCAAGGAGACCCATTGATGCCATCGACATCCACACTCTATCAATGTCCTACATACTCAGGGAAAACTCATCAATAGCATCTGTCAATATGAATATATCAATAACATCAAATCATAATCCATCAACATCATCATAAGAATCCATAACCAAAAAAACAACCATGTGCTATAACCAGATCACTTGCATGCAAGTGTCCTCAAAGACTAAGTCGATAACATGTGCTAGAAAGAGTGGGATGTTACATACACCCCCTCTTGTTTTAAACTTCGTCATGAAGTTGTACAGTATATAAAATGTAGTAATAAAAGTATCTGACAATATCTATATGTCTAATCTATCAAACAAATACTAAAACTACTGGCACATATCACATGCATCCTCCTAGGTAGCTGAGTGTGAACTATAATTGTCCCACTGGACCTTGCTTGATTGACCATTTGACACCGTAGTCGTCGAATGTGATGGTCCAGAATGCATATTGGCTCTACCGTGAGTGAATCTCCATTCAACACCTGCAAGGAACTCATGTCAATCACATGTGTAGGATCTCTACCATAATGTCTCAAAATAGATACATTAAAATACATCGTGCATACACCTCAAAGAATCAGGAGAGGCTAGCCAATAGGACATAGGTCATTTATTTTCCACAACTTAAAAATGTCCCACAAACCTAGGAGAGAGTTTAGCACCCTTTCCAAACTTGATCAAAATCTTGTGCGGTTTCACCTGCAAGAAGACTCAATCACCAACTCTCTAATTGTGGTCAATGTGATGTGCATCAGCATAAGTCTTATGTTGATCGTGTGCTTATTTTATCCTTTGTCTTATCGATTTCATTTGTACTTCAATTCCTTGGATTTCTTCTGGTTCGAACAAGACCCTATCCTCAGTGTTGTCCCAACTCAATGGCATCCAACACGGTCGCCCGTAAAGAAACTCAAACGGTTCCATCTTAAGGGTACTTTGATAGATGTTGTATGCAAACTATACCAGTGGCAAGAACTCTTCCCAATGCTTATGTTGGTCCATTACATACACCAGCAACATATATTCCAATATTTGGTTCATCCTTTTTGTCTTCATGTCGGTCTCAGGGTGATACATTGTGCTAAAGTTTAGTTGTGTCCCCAAGGCCTCTTGGAAACTGGTCCAAATACGCCCTATAAACATTGATCCTCTATCGGATATGATCCTTTTTATCATGCCATGTAATCTCAAAATCTCGTTGATAAAATATCTAGCTATGTCTGGTTCTTGTACGTTGTACACACAAGAATAAAATGTTCACTCTTCGTTAGAGTGTCAACTACCATGAAAATTGAGTCGTTCCTCCTTGCCGTCAGTGACAATCCAACAATAAATTCCATCGAAATGACCTCCCATTTAGATTCTGGTAAATTATCAGGTTGTAGTAACCCTGTTGGATGTCTATGTTCAACCTTCACTTGCTAACATTCTAGACATCTCGCCACATAGTTAACTATGTCTTCCTTCATTCATTTCCAAAATAATAAGGGCTTAAGGTCTTCCCTCATCTTCGTGACTACTAGATGAGCCATGTACACTTCTCTATGAGATTTTCTTAAGATCAAACTTCTCAATTCGTCGTTAGGTTGTACGTAAATCTAGTTATTATACCTCATCAATCTGTTGTTTTCCAATGTATATCCTTCAAACTTTGGTACCAACATGGTGTCTTGTCCAATATTTTCCTTAACCTCTTTATACCAGTCATTGTTGAACTGTATAGTTAGAATATTTTCTTGAAGATTCGTCTAAAGAGGTATCACCGAGAATATGTGTGGTCTCTGACCCAATGCATCTGCCACTCTGTTCACTGTTCTTTTAATGTATGTAATCTCAAAATCATATTCTCTAAGTAATTCTGACCAACTCCTTTGCCATGCGTTCAAGTCACTCTGCGTAAATATGTGCTGCAATCCATAGTGATCTATTTTTCGTTCTAATTTTCGTCCAATTAGATAGTGTCTCCACACTCTCAAGGCATAATAAATGGCCAATAACTCCAAATCATGTGTTGTGTAGTTCTCATCATGCTTTCTTAATTTCCTGGATATGTAAGCGATCACTCGATCGTCTTGCATCAAGACTCTACCTAGACCTTCCTTGGATGCCTATGTGTATACCCAAAAATACTTGTCCATGTTGAGGACTTTCAGTATTTTCATTTTCGTCAACAACTCCTTGAGCCTTTGAAATGCTCCTGTGCATTTCTCAGTCCATACAAACTTCTTGTTTTTCTTCTGCAATTCCATGATCAGATTTCCTATCTTCGAAAAACCTTCTACGAACCATCGGTAATATCCTGCTAAACTCATAAAGTTGCGTACTTCTGGTATGTTTTTTGAAGAAGGAAAATCCATAATAGCCTCTACCTTTGTTGGATCCACAGCGATGCCTTTGTCGGTTATAGCATGCACTAAGTAATGAATCCTCGATTGATAAAAATATCATTTCGACAATTTCCCGTATAATTTGTTTTCTTGTAAATACTGTAGTACTAAGCACAAATGTTCATCATGTTCTTCCATCATCTAAGAATATATCAATATGTCATCAATGAATACTTGAAAAATGTTTCCAAGTATTCATGGAACACCCCATTCATCAAGCTCATGAATACCCTCAGGGCGTTTTTCAGTCCAAATAATAAAACGATAAATTTGTAGTTTTTGAACCTCGTCTTGAATGCAGTCTTAGGAATATCTTCCTTTTTAATTCGTAACTGGTGATAACTTGATCTCAATTTGATCTGTGAAAAAAATATCGCACCTTTCATTTGGTCAAAAAAATCATCTAATCTTGGCAACAGATACTGGTTCTTGATCATTGCCTTGTTCAATTGACTGCAGTCAATATAGAGTCTCCACGACCCATCCGTATTTCTTATGAAAATAATAGGCGCACACCAAGGTGACACACTTGGATGTATAATTACTAGACCCAACAACTCCCTTAGTGGCATTTTCAACTCATGTAACTTAGGCATTAACATTCGATAAGGCACTCTTGCTATCGGTTCAGTTCCAGGTTTTAATTCGATAGTAAATTCCAATTATTTTTTGGGAAGAAAACCTGGTAACTCTTATGGAAACACGTCAATGAACTCTCGTACTACCATAAGGTTTTCTAATCCTTCTTTCTCACCCTTATCGTTTAGTGCTAAGATTGCATATAACTTACATCCTTTGTGCAAGATCTTTTGTAGTTGTAGGGAAGAAATGAACCTCAAGGACACTCCTTGGTTTCTTCCTACGATCACTCCTCTCTGTCCCTCATCATCGGTCGAACTCAACTGTTTCGTCTTACAGTTAAGTATCACATCATGCAAATCCAACCAATCCATACTGATCACGATGTCATATGATCCTAATATTGTGACATATAGGTCATACTTCGTTACGAAATATTCCAAGTTAATGCGTTAGTCTGCAACCTTTCCTCCAACCTTTTGTTTAGCACCTGAAGCCATTTCTATGTATCTAAACTCTTCCTGCTCAACTTCCTTTACCTTTATTATTTTCAGTGTTGTACTAGAACTAAATCTCTTTGTAGCACCTAGATATATAAAAATACTAAATGTTTGGTCAAYGATAGTACCTAATGTTTCGAGCATAGTGGAYTGGTTCTCGGGCTAGCAGTTATTCACCTCTACATGAATCATGTGGGCSTTGTCCAAATCTCCAACTCTAGTGTGTCCCATTGACCGAGCCACTCTGGCCTTTACAACCAAACAGTCTTGCTRGTAATGTGGCTCTCCACATGTCCAACATATGTTCTTCAGTCCAGTACTCATGGTCCCCAAGGTAGAAGTTTTTTGCCTACCAACCTGATATCCTGGTATGTTCTGTTTAACATGCYTAAACTATTATTGTTGTGGGCGACGTTTTTTTTTATGTTGTGGTCCTTTGTAGGGTGTCCTTTGTTGAGKACCTGATCCTCATGGTGTTGTGAACGTGTATCCTCTTGACGTATCTTGATACCCTTTTGTATGTCAAGCTAGTGTCTGATGTTGTTGCGCACCTGATGTCTTATGTCCAGTTAGTCTTGCAGGAGTCCTGCCCTAACCCCCATTGGTCATTTTTTCCTCAGCTATGAGGTCCTTCTGGACTACATTGTGCAACGTCTGAGGCATTAGAATCCTCACCTTTTCATGAATGTTGAAGTTAAGTTCGAACAAAAACTTGTTGACCTTTATCTTCTTAGTGTTCATATGTGGAGTGTACCTAAGCATCTCCATGAATTGGGCCTCATACTCGGGAATCGTATGACCACCTTGTCATAAGGCATTGAATTCATTGAGCTAGCACTCAATGAATTCCTCTAAAAAATACCTTTCTCAGAACCATTCCTAGAACAGTTTCCATGACACATCTTCAATAACCATGTTTAGTTGAGGTAGGAATGTCTTCCACTATAGAAGAGCACTCCCCTTCAACTCGAATACCGCCATGTAGACCTTCATGTGGGAGGTGTAGTCATGAAGTGAAAATCACATCTCCATGTTCTCCAACCATGCCTCGATGGTTGAGTCATCCATGGCACCCGTGAATTCGAGAAACTTAACCTTCTCGAGTCCTCTCTGAATGATACCACTTCCAATTGGAGCGTGCTATGAACCCTCAATAGGTACAGGAACCCTAGCCTCATCTCTATCTAGTCTTTTTTTCAAGGCCTCTGACATCCTGTAGAAGGACCTCATCAAACCAACCACATCCCCCACCGCAATCTTCTCTTGCCCAATGACTTGTTCTTCCCCTTGGGGGTTAGACCCCTCCAGGGTGGATGCTACTAGAGGTGTCTCACCTCTTCCCCTAGCATCACGTCATCTACCTCCATGATGTCCTCTAACTATGATTACCATAAGGACAATTTCAATTTTAATTAATGTTAAGTTATTAATCAAAATTTTGATATAGTGGAAGGCATAATGATCCCAAGTCACGGGGTTGAACCTTCTCTGATACCACATGTAACGACCCCTCCATTACAATAAAAATAGAGATGTACTAGGTAAATATATATATTTTTTTTTTCATTAGGAAAAACTAATATCGTCACAACATAATTAATTAGCAATGTTATCAACACATCATCCAAATTAGTGACGACACAAAATCAAGTATTAACATAATTGAAAGCGGCACAAATTAAATGCATTAACATAATTATGAACGATACATAATCAACACTTCATCACTTTAGATAACGACACATAATTGACAAGTATCATAAATAGCAACACAAGATCAACTGAAGAAAATATAAATAATGATCAACCAGACACTGAATAATTAAAATAAATACCCACCCAACCTACCCTGCAAGGTTAGGACCTCTAGGACACATAACCAACGCTCAATCCTAGGATTCATCCGATTTATTTTGAACACTAAAGGTCTCAGAGCTGGAGATTGTTCCGAGGAACAACGAGGTGTCTAATTCCCACTAATCCAATCAAGTTGAACATCAACTAGATCAATCAATCAATCTTAATCATCAATTAATCATGGCCCAAGAGTAATCATTGACTTTGTTTTCATGGCGCAAGACTAGGCTAATTATTGTATCAATCATACATCAACATTATTACATGGTGCAAGAGTAATCCAATTTCTAAGTCAATCATACATCAACATTAATTAAAGGCATGAGAGAATCTAATTACTTTATCAAACATACATCGACATTATTTAATGGAACACGAGTAATATAGATAAAATTAAAGGACAGAAAAATATCTTTTACACAATGTATGAGAACTTCCAGGGTAATTAAAAATCCATGTTTAAGTTTAAAAGAAGGACCCAAATATTCTCTTAACAATACAGGAACACTTTAGGCTACATCAATGTTCCTATACAAGGGTCGATAGGTTTTCAACTCCGTCTAAGTAGAATGTAGATCAATCCTATGAATTATAAAGGTAAGGACTCCAAGTTGGCTCGTGAAACCAATAAAGAACCCAAGGAAGACCCAACTATAACATAACAATTTCTATTCTATCCTTAAAGTTCCTTAAGAATTAAGGAGAAGTCAGTCGAAGGCACTATAAAAAAGGATCTAAGCTAACTCGCAGGTCAAAAAGGAACTATCAAATCGGTGCAAAGGAGTGTTACAAGGGATTGACATTGATAATCCCATCAAAATTGAAGGTTGCCTTATGTATCCATCTAAAATAAATATCGACGCAACATGCACCGTAAATAGTCTTGATTGATACGATTAAGGTAAGGGACAAAGAAAATAGTGATAGGGAGTAATAATGTGAGTCTTGGTTCCCATATTTAAACAGAGGAAGGCTTGCTTGAGAAAAGGGGAAAACCAACTAACAAATATATCATACTCACACAAGTTGGCGGTCAAGAAAAACACAGCTCTTCGAAGCTTGGTAGAACAAAATCTCCAAGAACTCAATGACATTGTCACACATTGAACTAGTGGAAAAACAAGACACTAAATCCGATCACAATGAAGAAGGTAACATGCAGAAGTAACATGAAGCTGGACATGAAGATACTACTCTAAGGATGCTCATTCATGGTAAACAAAACAACAACCCACACACCTAAATCCTATACCACACATGAAAGTGATTTGGAAAGTCCTTCAATCCTGGGACAACAAGGGATGAGTTCAGATCCTCCTTGTATAATGCAAGGTGAAATCATGACACAATATATCAACCCAAGTAAAAGCTAACTCTCACCAATGTTAACGCAACATCAACGCAACATCTTAATAATTCTAATTAAGTGTTAAAGTGGATGTAACGATATACCGATAGATGTGGCACAAGCCCCAATAAATGTAGAAGGTGTTTTTTCATGCTAACCAGGCGTTGCAATCCAAAATAAGCATAAGAAAAAAAATGAGAGAAGAAGTCCAGGTGGAACTAACAAAGTGTTGTTCAGGTAATAAGGGGATTTTATGCTAAATCCACTCCATTTGTCTTACTATAATATGCATCTGATTAAATGGAGGTGTGAAAACTTAACAGGTTAAGACTCCCGCAAAATTCAAATAATGCCAAGTTCAACATCGTGTGTGAGGGCCACTACCTCTGTTACTACAACAACAAGATCATAAGTTAATAAATAACTAAGCGCACTAGAATCAAGCTCTTACGCTAAGAATTAATATTGACTATGTATGCTAACCCAAGGAAGTTACTTCTTGTAGATATGCATAAATATCCTTCTAGCATTACTGAGAATGTTATCACCTATTTTTCTTGGCACAATACCAGCAGATTCACATGGATATTCTTTCAATACACTTCAAAATTATTTAAGGATTGTTGCAATTATACCACAACCATTCAAGATTATATACATAAAGCAGATAGTCCTTTGCATAAACAACTAGGAATTCGCTCCCCATCGAACCCGCATGTGCCTTGGATTCACCCTCAACGAATGGTGTGATGGGGTTGATACAGTGAGGCCACCAAATCGACCACCTATGCATCATTCAAGTTGCAATATTTTGGGTGTTTTGAACCAAGAAAATGGGAGGGTCAATTTTAGACAAAATTTCATTTTATGAAGATAAATACCAAGCCCCACAAGTATCCAATAAGGGATTAAGAAAAAATTTACTCAGTTTTCAATAATTGACAAGTGAATCAACGTCACACCAATTGAGGAAAACAACCTAGAGGAATTTCTGATCCAGATTTGATGAGAAAAATGAAATGAATACATATTATTAACAGATTCTTAACACAAAATAACAGAGATACAATAAAACTAGTTTTCTATTCAATAATGAAATAAGTTGAAACTGTAAAATGCAGCAGAAACAAGCTTGCTAGAATGGTGGCGGCTTATCTCTGAGAAGCGACGTGATGGTTGCGCTCATTCACAAGAAGATGAATACAATGAGGCTCTAACAGAATTTTACAATAAAAAGGAATGCCAAAAAAACTAAACACCCAAAAACCTAACCCTAGGAGATGAAGCACCAAAAGTCATGTGGGCCCCGTTTGGGTAAGTTAGTACATTAACTTCCTGGGGTCATAACTTTTGCATATGATATCCGTTTTAGGCGTATGATATCCCATTGGAAAGGTATCATCGAGGAGATTACGTTTGTGGCCTCAATAATTCCATAGGATATAATTCAGAATATTGATCCCGAAAAACCTTCATTTAGGCCCTCAAAATGGCCCCAGAAGTGAAAACTGCTAAAAATAGTAAATTGCCAAAATTGCCAGAAAACTGTTTTGAGCTAGTTGAAAAAGGTGGGTGGCCACCGATATCCATATGGATCAATCCTCCCTCCTTATGAACAAATTTTCACCATTACATTGATTTCCCCCATCAGATGAGGTAATTTCTACTGAATTTGGCCCCGGGTGAGCCACTTGCCTTAGTGCAAGAGCTGACCTGCTTTGACGACTCAATAAAGTTGGATCCTTTGCTATCGAGTTCCCTTGATCTATGTGTCCACAATATGATCACTAGATTCCTATTGGATGCAGTCGGGGTTGAGCTCTATTGGTGTCATTTGTTCTGCTACGTCTGAGGTGTCCAATAATGGTGGGAAATAAGGGTGAAGGAGATCCACGTTGAACACTGGGTGCAGGCCAAGGAAAGGAGGAATTTTGAGCTCAAAATAATTATCCCCCGCAGCCTTGGTGATGGTGTATGGCCCATAATGGAGTGGGGGAAGCTTCTGATGGGGTCCTATAAGGCATTCTTTCTGCAAGTGCAACCAAACTTTGTCTCCCACCTAAAACTTATGTGGCACCCGATGTTGATCATGGCATTGTTTGTACTTGTCATTGGACTTTTGTAGGATATCTTGAACCTGTTGGTGGATGTGTTGGATCCTCTCAATGAATCGGGTGGCTTTTTCAACTTCAGTTGGAACAGGAGATGATTCGGTTGAGGTGACCACAAGGGGAACTACAACATCTATGGGACCCAATGGTTGGAATCCCAACCCCACCTGAAAGGGGATGTAGTCGGTTGAGCTATGTAGGGCTCGATTGTAGCTATGTTGGACATAGGGAAGGATCTCATCCCATGTGTGAGGGTGTTTTGAATTATACATGCAAAGGATATGCACAACCATTTTATTTACAACCTTGGTTTGGCCATTTGTCTGGGGATGGAAAGTCATGGATTTGGTTAGCTTGGTGTCCAGCAGTGACCAGAGGCTCGACCAGAATGTCCTGAGAAATCGACTGTCCCTATCTGAGACAATGGTTTGTGGGATTACAAAATGTACCCAGACCTATTAAAAGAAGAGCTTGGCAGTGGCCTCTACTATGATGCTCTTCTTGTAGGCAACCATAATCACCATCTTAGAAAAGTGGTCAACAACCACAAAAACATAGTCATTTCCCCGCTTGGTGGATGGGAGGCCCGACATGTAGTCCATTGAGATGGATTCCCATGGCCTGTCAGGAGTAGGAAGAGGGGTGTACAGTCTCTATTTCTTAATGGTTGGTTTTGCAATAGCACAGACAGTTCAGGACTTGATATACTTGTTGACCTCCTCTTGGAGTTGCGGCCAGTAGAAATGTTTATGTAGCATCTCCACTGTATTTTTTATGTCGAAGTGTCCTGCCACCTAACTATAGTGGGCTTCCCAGATAATATTCTCTTTCTCAATTGATGGAACACAGATATGGCTTAGATGACAAAGCAACCCATCCTTAGGATAAAAATTATCGACAATTATGTTTGCACCCAACATTTGGTAGGTGGTGGAAAATTTCGGGTCTATCGCATAGAGTTGGGGATATCCATAGGTCTCATGGCCGCAAGAGTCTAGCACCATGGTGAGTGTCGTGACTAGTGGTATGTTGAGGCAATCAGTGACGTGAATGGTGCTTCCTATTTTATACTTGATGTTGAGTTGAAATTGCTGCAAGTATGTGGATGAATTTTGATGGCGGTCATTCTACAATTTTCCTTGTGTTTGCATAAAATGCAGTGGCTTATGATCAATGTGGATGACTGTATCCTTCCCAAGAATGTAATGTCTCCACTGGAAGCAGGCTTGCACAATGGAGTACATTTCTTTGTCGCAAGTAGGTTACTTACAGACAGCATCAGATAGTGTTTAACTATGATAGGCCACGGGGTGGTCATGCTGAGTGAGAACGACACCCACTGCATAGTCTAAAGCATTTGTCTCGATCTCAAAGGGATGTTGCAGGTCTGGTAGTGAAAGTACTGGGGATGATCACAAGAAATACTTCAAATCATCGAACTCTTGTTTTTGGGACTGGCCCCAGGAAAATTTTACCTTACCACCACCCCTGGTGATTTCGATGAGGGCCCATGCAATATGGGAGAATCCCAACACAAACCTGTGGTAGAAATTGGCAAGGCCCAAGAAGCTCTGAAGCTCAGTGAGTGTGGTTGGGGCTGGCCAGTCACGGATGACTTGGATCTTGGTTAGATCCACATGTACACCATGCTAATCAATGATGTAGCCCAGCTAATAGACCCTATCCATGCCGAAGGAGCATTTTGTCTTTCTTTGTCTTTCGATATCTTTCTTTGTCTTTCCAGTGTCCTTCTTTGCTTGTCGCTTGGACTGGTTGTCCTAATACTATCCATATTTTCTCTGTCCTTTTTTCTATGGGTTGCGGCTTCCCTTTCCTGGCTTTTGTTGTGAGGGGTTCCCAGGCCCAAATTGTCACATCTTTTGTTTGTGCTTCTACTCTATTTTGACAGCATATCGGTAGGTCATGCCCAAGGATGAGATGTATAGAAATTCCATTTTGGTTTGGATGTATCTATGAAGAGAACCATGATACTTGAGCACTAGATGTCGCTCTGAATCTTTGATACCCAACTTGGTGTGCAAGGTGTGGAAGATATTTGTGAAATATGGCACTGCTTGGTCTCTTTCTTGCCGTAGTGTGGTCCATTTGGTATATAAGTCATCATAACTTCTGACATGGTAGTATTGTTCCTTAATAGAATCCTTGAAGGAATCCTAGGTGGCTATTATTGTAAATAATGAGGGCTCCTCTGCTTCCATTTTCTCACAGAACATTTCCCACCAATCTTTGACATGGGGGACGGCTTTGAGGAGCACAAAAGTAATCGTTTCACTATTTGAGAAGTTATGAATAGAAAAATACCCTTCTAGCATATTCAACCACTTTTTAACAACATATGTGTCTATATGACCTTCAAATATAGGAATATAGAAGTCTATTTGTACCTTGAAGGGGGTGGTGCCTCTGCTCGAAGAAGATGCATCGCCTATTGGTAGCCGCTGAAGGATTTGTACAAAACTATCCATCATATCATTCCTCTGTTGTGTGAGGGATTCCTCAATCAACAGTTTGAAAGGATATCCTATCCTATTTATCTAGATTTTATGAGAAGAAAGAAATGAATATAGATTATTAACAAGTGATTAACACAAAATAACAGAGATACAGTAAATTGGTTTTCTATTCAATAACGAAATAAGATGAAATTGTAAAATGCAATGAAAACAAGCTTGCTGGAATGGTGGAGGCTTATCTCTGAGAAGAGATATGATGGTAGTGCAAATTCGCAAGAATAAGGTTACAATGAGGCTCTGAAGGCCTTTTTACAATAAGAAAGAATGCCAAAAAACCTAGACATCCAAAAACCTAATCCTAGGAGATGAAGCGCCAAAAGTCATGTGGGCCCCGTTTGGGTAAGTTAGTACATAAAATTCCCAAGGTCGTAAATTTTTCATACGATCTCTATTTTAGGTGTGTGATATCCCATTGGAAATTTATAATCGAGGAGTCCCGAAAAACCTTCATTTAGGCCCTCAAAATGGCCCTGGAAGTTAAAACTACTAAAAATAGTAAATTACCAAAATTGTCAGAAAACTTTTTTGAGCCAGTTAGAAAAGGTGGGTGGCCACCGATATCCATCTATATCAATCGTACCTCCTTAGGAATAAATGGTCTCCATTATGTTGAGGTCCCCCATCATATGAGGAAATTTATGTTGAATTTGACTTTGGGTGAGCCACTTGCCTTGGTGCAGGAGTTGCCCTGCTTTGATGACTCAATAAAGATGGATAATTTGTTGTCGAGTGCCCTTGATATGTCTATCCAAAATATGATCATTGGATTCCTATTGTAGGTAGTTGAGGTTGAGCTTTGTTGGTTTTAGTTGTTCTGCTACTTCTGAGGTGTCCAATAATGGTGGAAAATAAGGGCAAAGGAGATCCACGTTGAACGTTGGGTGCAAACCAAGAAAAGGAGGAATGTTGAGATCAAAATCATTATCCCCCATGGCCTTGGTGATAGTGTATGACCCATAACAGAGTGGGAGAATCTTCTGATGGGGTCCTATAAGGAATTCTTTCTGCAAGTTTGGCAATCTATCTGGAGGTGGAAGGCTGTGGATTTGGTGAGCTTGGTGTCCATCAGTGACCAGAGGCTCAACCAGAATGTGCTGAGAAATCAACTATCTCGATATGAGAAAATGGTTTGTGGGATTCCAAAATGTACCCAGACTTGTTCAAATAATATATTGGCAGTGTCCTCTGCTGTGATGCTCTTCTTGCAGGCAACCAAAATCGCCATCTTAGAAAAGCGATCAACAACCACAAAAACACAGTCATTTCCCTGCTTGGTGGATGGGAGGCTTGACATGTAGTCCATCGAAATGGATTCCCATGGCCTTTCAAGAGTAGGAAGAGGGGTGTGTAGGTCTTGTTTCTTAGTGGTCGGTTTGGCAATAACATAGGCAGTGCAGGACCTGATATACTTGCTGACCTCCTGTCGAAGTTTCGGCCAGTAGAAATTTTTCTGTAGCATTGTTACTGTCTTTTCAACACCAAAGTGTCCTGCCACCCAACTGTAGTGGGATTCCTAGATCAGCTTCACTTGCTCACTTGATGGAACACAGATATGGCCCAGATGATACAACAACCCATCCTAAAGATGGAAATTATCGACAACTTGTTGACGGGTGAAATTGACCGTCCGTCAACTGAGAGAGTGGAACCAGTCCGGGGTTGTCTAATAACCCAAGCCGTTTGGAATGAACCACCCTGATGGGTTTAGCGGCTCCGTTGGCTGATCTAAGGTCCTAGGAAAACCAAAGAGAAAGCTAACCTAAACTAACTAATCTAACTAAAACTAAACTAACTAAAACTAAATAAAACAAATTAAACTAACTAACAATAAATAAAACTAACTAATCTAATTAAAACTAACTATTAAACAAACTAACTAATCTACTATTTCTATATATACAAAACTACTAACTAATACTATACTAACTACTACTTGGGATATAACTTATTTACAAAATATACAATATCTACAAAATACAGATTTAAATAAAACCTGGAAAACTCATTTGCAGTCTGCCCTAAGACAGAGAAAGGTATTTATTTTTTTATTTTATAATTTTATAAACAAGAAATAAAACTTACTGAAATTTAACAATCTAATATACATATATCTAACTAAACTTATATCTGAACTAAACTACTAATAAATATATTAAACAAACAAATGACAAACTGACCTGGAAACGCTCCAGATTTGTCCTGTGTTGGATGACTTCGAAGCTGGTCGAAGGAAGGAAACTCGAACCGGATGATCCAGAAGCTTCTCATAAACGATAGGCTGCGCTGCTATTTGAGTTGTTTATAGGACAAAAAAGACATAAAAATATCATAACAATTATATGATTTATAAATCTCTGCAATAAGGGAAACCTGTTATGTAAAAACTTATACTTAATAATCCAATTAATGAAGAAGAGAAACCTGTCTTTCACAAACTGAATCACGTAATTGCTATGATTTTTAAATAATAGAAGAAATCAAATATGGATTATAGTGATTAAATCATATCATTTGCAGAAGACTAAGATAGCTAAAGTAG
>JZKD02S2352986.1:976899-994870 GCA_000966675.3 Picea glauca | reverse complement strand
TCCAGATTTACAATGAAATTACAATATACTTTTATAAGGAAATTTTTTCTTCGGGGGCTTCGCCCCCGAACCCCCGCTGGGGGCCCGCTTGCCCCCAGACCCCGCAGAGGGGGTAACCCCCCCTCTGCACTCCCCCGCATGGAAGAGTGTACATACTTCTGGGGTGTAAATACTTCATGGGGTATAAACATGGCTGAAAGCAAGTACCTCTGAATCAGGAAGATAATCAGGCTCCACAACCAACAGGTTTGGTTGCCTAAGATGAGCTAAGGCACTATGTGTTTTAATAAGAGACTGGCAGATAATCTCTTGTGTGTCACCACCTATAGGATTAGGGGTTGCTGGCTCAACTATGATCTATGGATCTTTGGTTGAAGTAGTTGTTGTTTGAAGGGGAATATTATCTTGTGAATGGCTTCTAGTCACTATAGGTGAGCGATTAGGGGGGGGAGGAGTCTTGCGACCGCCTCGTGCCATTAATTAAGTTCAGGCCCTCCTTCTAGCGCCATTTGTTGACAGGCGAAATTGACCATCCATCAACTGAGAAAGTGGAACCGGTCTGGGGTTGTCTAATAACCAAAGCTATTTGGAATGAACCACCCTGACGGGTTTAGCGGCTCCATTGGCCGATCTAAGGTCCTAGGAAAACCAAAGAGAAAGCTAACCTAAACTAACTAATCTAACTAAAACTAAACTAACTAAAACTAAATTAAACAAATTAAACTAATTAAAACGAAATTAAACAAATTAAACTAACTAACAATAAATAAAACTAACTAATCTAATTAAAACTAACTAATCTACTATTTATATATATACAAAACTACTAACTAATACTATACTAACTACTACTTGGGATATAACTTATTTACAAAATATACAATATCTACAAAATACAGATTTAAATAAAACCTGGAAAACTCATTTGCAGTCTGCCCTAAGACAGAGAAAGGTATTTCTTTTTTTATTTTATAATTTTATAAACAAGAAATAAAACTTACTGAAATTTAACAATTTAATGTACATATATCTAACTAAACTTATATCTGAACTAAACTACTAATAAATATATTAAACAAACAAATGACAAACTGACCTGGAAACGCTCCAGATTTGTCCTGTGTCGGATGACTTCGAAGCTGGTCGGAGGAAGGAAACTCGCACTGGATGATCCAAAAGCTTCTCGTAAATGATAGGTTGCGCTACTCTTTGAGTTGTTTACAGGACAAACAAGACATAAAAATATCATAACAATTATATGATTTATAAATCCTTGCAATAAGGGAAACCTATTATGCAAAAACTTATACTTAATAATCCAATTAATGAAGAAGAGAAACCTGTCTTTCACAAACTGAATCACGTATTTGCTATGTTTTTTAAATACTAGAAGAAATCAAATATGGATTATAGTGATTAAATCATATCATTTGTAGAAGACTAAGATAGCTAAAGTAGTCACTAACCAAATGCAAATAGATACACATAAACATGAAACAAAATATTGATATTATGAAAAGCTAAAGCTGTAACATAATATCAGCCTCTGTCTCAGTCTATATTAAAATTCCATATCCTTGTTCTCCCACCAATGAGGATGATCATTATTACAAAAATAATAAGTATTTATAAGTCTTTCCACAGGGTAAAACCTCCCTGTGGCAGTTATCAAACTATTTACATAATCTGGGAAGATATTCCCAAGATCAACTAAACTAGGAAACTAAAATGAAACCAAAATATTTCAAATATCCTCTAACTGCTCATCAAATCCAATGCAATTTTGAATTCATCTGCAATGGACCAAAAATAACAAGTTAGAGAGATATTTTATTAGCAAAACAATAAAAATCTAATTCTACAGACTTAGCTACAGAATCATCTGATTTTGTAGCTAGTCTAAAATAACATACAGGATCAGAATTAAAATTGAATCAAATCTTTTTAATAAAATCAAATTGAATTAACAACCAATAACGAATCATTTCATTTGAAAATGTTATATCATTTGAAATCAAATAGGATCAAAATCCAATAACCAAATAGAGAGACAAGCATACTCTGTTTCGATTGTCATCATAGTCGGACAGACAGAATCAAAACCAAACAGTTTTGCAAATCATTTCATATCCAATTTGAAGGTAATGAAATCAAACAAATCGTAGGCAAACGTTGTGTTTTCTTAACAACAAAAGATATGATCAGATTGAAACAAAATCGTTTAAAATTATTATATCTGTCATGACATTAAATGATTCACGCGACAGGTAGACCAATTCAAACAGGTGCGAGAATCAACTCATACAAAATCGTAACCAGATTGATTTTACTTTGATCACAGTCATAATAGAATCGAAATCAGTGATAATTGGTTATTGCAAACTGGGAAAATAAACTCGATTGGTTTTGAACAAAATCATTAATTTCAAACGAATCATGAACGAGTTTAACATAGAAACAAAACGTGAATCCGGATATAACCAATCTCATTTTACAAATCAAATTTAAACAGAGTATCTATCGCAAATATGAATCCAACTGATAACATGGTCGAGCTAACAGTAAACAAATGCGAATTAATCGGATGGGTTTAGCATGATCGTTATGAATCAAATCCATTTTATGATTTGGGCGCGTTTGTACAGGCTTAAAATAAAAAGCAATGTTTCCGAAGAAACAAAGTCACATTGGAAACAATCCGAGTTGAAATCCTGTTCTTTGAAAGTCATATGACACAGCCAACTGTAACAATTAACCTCATCAAAAATCGTTTCTAATCATAGCGTATGCATTATAACGAAATCGAAACGAACTGTGATTGTGTTCTAAATTGAATATGAGAAACACTTCCTGTCTTGAATAGATATAAACGACTTCAATTGACAGCAAAGCGTCCATTTTAACTCAATCAAACAAATCAAATCCACACTAAAATCAATCAAATCGATGAAAATCTAATCGAAGCTAAACTGGGAAAAATGAAATTCTTAGTCAAATCAAAGCTATGTATAGAATGCATACAATGTAACAGAACCAATTAATGCTGTGAACAGAGTTGTTTAAAACTGAATTCAAATCGTTATATAAACAAGTGATGTCAAAATATACCTGTGTAGCGACAAGGCTGCTCAATTATGCCAACTTAGAATTCACGACAGCCGTGGATAATTCCACATTTTTAAACAAGATGGAGCCTATCGTCTTTTGTTTCTTATCTGTCGCTTGTAGCTTGGCCTTTTGACTGGTAAGCAGTGCAATCTGGTCTTCTAAAGATTGAATTCTTGATTGGAGAATTAGAACATCAAGATAATATCGCTCTAACCACGAATTGCATCGATCAAAGGGTGGCACTGTAGGTTTAGACAGAGCAGGAGAGGGTTTGGATAAATGACCGGGGGCTTCACAAGGAAACTTAATGCCTGGGTAGTTAGGGTCGTCCTGTAGGCAGGGGGTAGGTTTGACACAAAGTCATACGAGGGTTTGACACACAAACCTTGCGAATAGGGGTATTCGCTAGCCAAGAAACGCTCCACTTTCGAATCGGAGTCCTCACTCAACACAATAGGGTTTGGTTCGACAGGGGGTTTTGGCTTATTTCTTGCCATCCGTGAAATCAAACATGCATTATTTTTCCCTTTGGCATTTACAGTGAGGTTTTCCTTGGGATTTTTTCCCATAGGCTTAATAGTCTCAACACTTTTAGTCACAATGTGGTTTGGGCAGTAGGATATGGTAGGGTATTGGGGGTACAACCTTGACCTCGCTCACCACAGGTTTGTGAATCTGTGTAGGGTTCGAATCCTTGAAACCATTCCGAGCAACGAAATTGCTCCAACAATCTCCGTGTAGATTCAAATGAAAAACAACGATAAGATTAACTAACCCATAATGAAAAAGGATACTATCAGCCTGGTGCCTTTTGTACTTCTTCGACATTTTAAATAGGCTTCGATGCAAATAATAGGGCATATTGAGCTAATATCCCATAAAAACCATAAGCAAACGTAGGTGGTGTAAGAACACAAACCCATACCGACCTTCGCAGGTCACAAACTGCTTGATTATCATCAATAAATCATGCCAACATTGTTTGAGCATAGTTACTGGCATACCTCTATAACAGGAGGTAATTTTGCGCGACTGGAAGACTAGTGTCCATGGGACCTCCTCGACTTTGCAATTCTTAGAACATCGTTGTCTAGTGGAAGGTAAACCCGTAGCAAGACTGATAAATTGTTCATCAATTTCCAATTGAATATCGTCGACCTTGGCACGACAACCATCAAAGGTCATGGAAAATTGTTGAGCTACGCAAAGGTTAAAACCCTCGAATATTTGTATAAAGGGAAGCCACCCATTTTCCTCAAGGTCACTGCGGTCATTGACAAACATCAACATAGCTTGGCTGCCCTTGGGTTCAACTTGGATGACTGGTGCCATGAATCGAGCACATGGTAAGTGTTTGGTTCAAATTCACCAACGCATAGGAGCAGAGCTATTCGATCTAACAGCAATGAACGATCAAAGGGGGAAATCATTAATGTGCGCATGCGAGGGTGGTGGAGTTATTCATTGCCATGCATAATACTCATTATCCAAGTACAACTTCCAAGTTCCATAGGAGCAGAGCTATTCGATCTAACAGCAATGAACGATCAAAGGGGGAAATCATTAATGTGCGCATGCGAGGGTGATGGAGTTATTCATTGCCATGCATAATACTCATTATCCAAGTACAACTTCCAAGTTCCATAGCTATTCACTCCATAATAATCATTCAACCATTAACTTATGTGTAAAACCAATCAAATGCAATGCACATACCAATATGCGCCAACACTATGCCATAGTATTCAAAACATTCGACTTATAGATCAACACCAAAATCATTATGCGCCAATATATTAATCAAAAGTTTTAAACAATTGTGCCAATCGATACTCATAAAATTGACAAGCCAAGAGCTATAAAAAGTTTAGCAATAAGGATTATATCATATATATAAATTTAATCATAACCCCTATAAAAGATGAGGCAAGTCATAAGAAGTATAAACCGAAATGCAACAGAATCAAGTTTTGCAATCAATATAAGAATGTCCAAATGAGCATAGTTTGAAAATCCTTTCAGCCACATAACGATAAACCAAGGTAAGTTCCATAGAAAATATCGATAAAAAGATCATGACAGTTTAAGATAGTGATCGAAATGCGACCTCGAAAGGAGAAGTTTTCATGCTTACAGTCGTGAAGACTTAATGAAGACAAATTTGCAAGTGTCACAAGAAATGAAAGTCTCATCTATTTGAAAAATGTGATGAACAACTTGAAGTTCGGAAGACATAGGTGTAGGCAGCTTATAGGACAATAAAAAAATTAATTGGCTACCAACACAACTGCGTTTGCACCCAACATTTGGTAGGTGGTGGCAAAGTCAGGGTCTATCTCATAGAGTTGGGGCCATCCAGATGTCTCATGGCTGCAAGCATCTATCACCTTGGTGAGTGTCGTGACTGGTAGTCTACTGAGGCAATCAGCGACGCGATTGGTGCTTCTTATTTTATACTTGATGTTGAGGTGGAATTGCTGCAAGTATGTGGACCACTTTTGATGGTAGTCATTCTACAATTTTCCCTATGTTTGCATGAACTGTAGTGGCTTATGATCAGTGTGGATGACTGTCTCCTTCCCAAGAATGTAATGTCTCCATTGGCGGCATTCTTTCAAAATGGAGTACATTTATTTGTCGTAAGTAGGGTACTTATGGACAGTATCTGACAGTGTCTCACTATGATAAGCCACAAGGTGGTCGTGTTGAGTGATAACGATGCCCACAACATAGTCTGAAGCATCTGTCTCGATCTTAAAAGGATTTTCCAGGTCTGGTAGTGAAATTACTGGGGCTAAGCACAATCACTGCTTCAAATAATCGAACTCTTGTTGTTGGGACTGGCCCCACACAAATTTCTCCTTACCACCACCCCTGTTTATTCAGCTGAGGGCCCATGCAATATGTGAGAAACCCAGCACAAACCTGCGGTAGAAATTGGCAAGGCCCAAGAAGCTCTGAAGCTCAGTGAGTGTTGTTGGGGCTGGCCAGTCATAGATGACTTGGATCTTGGCTAGATCCACATGTACACTATGCTGATCAATGATGTAGCCCAGGTAATGGACCCTGTCCATGCTGAAGGAGCATTTTTCCAAGTTGGCGTATAGCTTGTGCTATCGCAGGGTGTATAGAACCTGTTGAATATGCTGCAAGTGTTCATCCCAAGTCTTGTTGTAAATTAGAATGTCATCCATATACACCACTACAAAAGTATTGGTGAATGGTCGTAGGATATTGTCCATCATCCTCATGAAAGTGGATGGAGCATTTGTCAAACCAAAGAGCATGAACAACTATTCAAAAAGGCCTTCCTTTGACTTGAAGGTGGTCTTCCATACATCTGTTTGTTATATCAGGACCTGGTGGTAGCCAGATTTCAGATCAACATTACTCAAGTATTTGGCCCCCATGAGTTTATCAAGGAGGTCATCGATTCAGGGAATCGGGTACCGGTTTCTAACTATGATTTTATTTAGAGCCCAGTAATCAATACAAAGTCACCAGGTTCCATCTTTCTTCTGTACCAGCACGATTGGGCTCCCACTAGGTGATGAGCTGGGGTGGATGTGCCCCTTGTGGAGAAGTTATTGGATATGTTGCTTGATCTCCTCATTCTCTAACAAAGAGTGATGATAGACTGGCCCATTGGGTAGCGGTGTGTCGGGGGTAATATCGATGGGTTGCTTGACCTAGCAGTGCAGATGTACCCCTGTAGATGAGGAGAAGATATATGAGTATTCTTCCATGACCTTATATACTTGCTTCTTCTGTGTGGAGAGGTCAGTCGCAGAGACCCTGGATGTGGCTTTGATCTTTTTCTTATTCTGAGAGCGAATCACAAAGAAGACAAACTTCCCCATCTAAGAGATGACCTTCCTGCATTTCTTAGCAGAGATCAAGGAAATAGCATTAGGTGGGACTACCTTGAGTATCCTGTATAATTTCCTGTTGAAAGTAATAATAACACTATGAGGCCTAGACTCATATATATCATGATGTTTTCATAAATAAGGTTGGCCCAAAAGAACATCACAAACTTTGAGAGGAGAAACATCACACAATACCTTGTCTTTGAAGGGCTTGATTTCATACGACGGTCGACACTATTGGCTGACGTGGAGATCGCTTCCTTGGCAGAGCCATCCAATGGTGTACGATTGTGGGTGTGGTGTTATTGGCAGGGCCGGCCACTTGATGAACTCTATTGATATTAGGTTCTTTCTAGCTATCGCTATCAACGATGAAGTGCAGCAAGGTGCCTTTTACCCACATATGTGAATGGAAGAGGCGTTCTCCTTCTTCTGGCTCGTCTGGTTCACCAGGCTGGAGCTTGGTGGTAGCAACAGTGGCACTAGGTTCCGTGTCAATGATCCATCTTACCCTTTCTGGTTCTGGCTCAGAGTCATAATCTACATCTGATTCAAAGGTTTTCACTTTGGCCACCAGTGACTGCTTTGAGTGATAGTCAGCAGCGTTATGCAAAGGGCTGTTATGGAAGTCACACCACTTCCTAGTATCTTTCTTTGTCTTTTCAGTGTCCTTATTTGCTTGCATCTTGGAATGGTTGTCCTGATACTATCCATATTTGCTCTCTCCTTTGTTCGGTGGGTTGGGGCCACCCTTTCCTGGCTTTTGTTGTGAGTGGTTCCCAGGCCCAAATTGTCACGTCTTTTGTTTGAGCTTCTGCTTGATTTTGACAGCATATCGGTAGGTCGTGCCCAAGTATGAGATGTATAGAAATTCCATTTCATTCTACATGTATCTATGTAGAGCACTGTGATACTTGAGCACCAGATGTCGCTCTGAATCTTTGATACCCAACTTGGTGCACAAGGTATGGAATATATTTGTGAAATTTGTCACTGCTTGGTCTCTTTCTTGCCGCAGTGTGGTCCATTTGGTATACAGGTCGTCATAACTTATGATAGGGTAGTATTGTTCCTTAATAGCATCCCTGAAGGATTCTCAGGTTGTCATGACTGAAAATAAAGAGGTTTCCTCTGTTTCCTTTTTCTCACAGAAAGTTTCCCACCAATTTTTGACATGGGGAATGGCTTTGAGGAGCGCAAAAGTAATCTTTTCTTTATTCGAAAAGTTATGGACAGAAAAATACCCTTCTAGTAGATTCAACCACTTGTCTACAGCATCTGAGTCTATCTGACCTTCAAATATAGGAATATTGAAGTTTATTTGTACCTTGAAGGGGGAGGCGCCTCTGTTTGAAGAAGATGCATTGCCTGTTGGTAGCCGCAGAAGGATTTGCGTGAAACTATCCATCATCTCATTCCTCTGTTGCATGAGGGATTCCTCAATCAACAGTTTGAAAGGATATCCTGTCCCGTCATCTTTCTTTTCTCCTACCATGGGAAGTCACTTGGGCATGCGAGAGCTTCTTTCCTCAAGAGAAACAAGCTTGAGACCCAACTCTTTGTACTCTGACCTCGTTGGGGACATGCATTAAGATGACAAGGAGTAGATCGCTCTTGTACCATTGATCTTAATTTTATGAGAAGAACGAAATTAATACAAATTATTAACAGGTGCTTAACACAAAATAACAGAGATACAATAAAATTGGTTTTCTATTCAATAACGAAATAAGCTAAAACTGTAAAATGCAGCGAAAACAAGCTTGTTGGAATGGTGGCGGCTTATCTCTGAGAAGAGATGTGATGGCAGCGCGCATTCGCAAGAATAAGGTTACAATGAAACTATGAAGGAATTTTTATAATAAGAAATAATTCCAAAAACCCTAGACATCCAAAAACCTAACCCTAGGAGATGAAGCGCCAAAAGTCATGTGGGCCCCGTTTGGGTAAGTTAGTACATCAACTTCCCGGGGTCGTAACTTTTGCATATGATCTCTATTTTAGGCATGCGATAGCCCGTTGGAAAGGTATATTCAAGGAGATTCATTTTATGGGCTCAATAATTCCCTTGTATATCATTGAGGATCTCTATCCTAAAAAACCTTCATTTAGACCCTCAAAATGGCCTCGGAAGTTAAAACTGCTAAAAATAGTAAATTGCCAAAATTGTCAGAAAATTGTTTTGAGCCAGTTAGAAAAGGTGGGTGGCCAAAGATATCCATATGAATTTCTTGTCATCTTTATTTTCTCCTTCCATGAGAGGTCTCTTGGGCGTGCGAGAGATTTTGTCCTCAAGAGAAACAAGCTCAAGACCCAACTCTTTGTACTCTGACCTCATTGGGGACATGCATTAAGACAACAAGGAGCATACTCCTCTGATACCACTGATATGGATTTTATGAGAAAAATGAAATGAATACAGATTATTAATAGATTCTTAACACAAAATAACATATATAAAGTAAAAATGGTTTTCTATTCAATAATGAAATAAGCTGAAACTGTAAAATGCAGCGGAAACAAGCTTGTTGGAATGGTGACGGCTTATCTCTGAGAAGAGATGTGACGACAGCGTGCATTCACAAGAAGAAGTTTACAATGAGGCTCTGAAGGCCTTTTCACAATAATCAATAATTCCAAAAACCCTAGACATCCAAAAACCTAACCCTAGGAGATGAAGCGCCAAAAGTCATGTGGGCCCCATTTGGGTAAGTTAGTACATCAACTTCCCGGGGTCGTAACTTTTGCATATGATCTCCATTTTAGGCGTGTGATAGCCCGTTGGAAAGGTATATTTGAGTAGATTCATTTTAGGGACTCAATCATTCATTTTTCTATATTTGAGCATATTGATCCAAAAACCTTCATTTAGGCCCTCAAAATGGCCCCGGAAGTTAAAACTGCTAAAAATAGTAAATTGCCAAAATTGTTAGAAAAATATTTTGAGCCAGTTGGAAAAGGTTGGTGGCCATCGATATCCTTATATATCACCTATAATATTTATTTTCTCCTGCCATGAGAGGTCACTTGGGCGTGGGATATCTTTTGTCCTCAAGAGAAACAAGCTCAAGACCCAACTCTTTGTACGCTAACCTCATTGGGGACATGCATTAAGACAACAAGGAGAGGACTCCTCTGATACCACTGATATGGATTTTATGAGAAGAAAAAAATGAATAAGTATTATTAATATATTCTTAACACAAAATAACAGAGATACAGTAAAACTGGTTTTCTATTCAATAATGAAATAAGATGAAACTGTAAAATGCAGCGGAAACAAGCTTGTTGGAATGGTGACGGCTTATGTCTGAGAAGAGATGTGATGGTTGCACTCATTCACAAGAAGATGATTACAATGAGGATCTGAAGGCCTTTTAAAATAAACAGGAATTCCAAAAACCCTATACATCCAAAAAATTAACCCTAGGAGATGAAGCGCCAAAAGTCATGTGGGCCCCATTTGGGTAAGTTAGTACAGTAACTTCTCGAGGTCGTAACTTTTTCGTACGATCTCCATTTTAGGCATATGATAGCCTGTTGGAAATGTATCGTCGGGGAGATTAATTTTGGGGTCTCACTCATACTGTAAGATATCATTTAGAAGCTCAATCCCGAAAAACCTTCATTTAGGCCCTCAAAATGGCCCCGGAAGTGAAAACTGCTAAAAATAGTAAATTGCCAAAATTTCCAGAAAATTGTTTTGATCCAGTTGGAAAAGGTGGGTGGCCACCGATATCCATATAGATCAATTTATCTTAAGTATCTCGTAGTAGGAAAAAGGTACTAGGGAATCTTAATGATCGCCCAACTATTCATGGAGATCGAAAGGAATCGAGCTGAAAAAGATATAATACAAAGGCACATCAACCAATTTCAGAAAGACCATACAATATATAGTGGAATCCATAACTTACTTCAGTTTTTTACTGGTTATAATCATTAACAACAGACCAAGAAGAGAGCATATGAATGGATAAATGGAATAGCAAAGTAAGATATTCTAATTTAAATTCAGTCTCCATAAATTCCTTCTATAGTACTTGACCGTCAAGGGCGATGCAAAATTTGAAACGGAATTTTTATTACATCCGCGGAAAAATAAAAAACATTTCATATACAACCAATATTATAACAATTCAAGCGACAAGGGAATACATTTCGATACCAGTGTTTACATTACATCTGTAGCGAAATAGAAAACACTACATATACAAACAAATCGTATTACAATTCAAGTGATAAGGAGAATGCATTTGATAATAGTATTTTTATTACATCTATGGTGAATAATAAAACCATACATATATAACCAAATCCTATTACAATTCAAGCACAAAGGAGAATACCGTCACTGACGAAGATAGGCTTGGAAATGTTCTTCGGCAACTAGCGATCCTTTCGTCCTCCCACTTGCTAATCATAGAGACGTCACTAGTACCTCCCAACCAATACTAGGGGTACTCTTCTTCCCCCTTATCCCCCTCGAACCCCAAAGGGGCTATGCAAAAAAACAACCATAAATCCTCTAGATCCCAGCTTTCCTCACAAGGTAGAGCCACCACTCCTCTCACGCATGGGTATCCCAGATCTCACAAGTAAAACCATTCAAAAATTTTGTAGCATAACGTTACCCATCACTAGTGTGATCCATTTCTCATCTAGGCCATTTGTTTTATAGAATTTATCCATGACACATGCCCACTTGCACAATTAATTCGATTTTTAATTAAATAATTTAGAATTATTTCCCCCTTACACTTGTCATCCTCTCCCCCAAGTTGCACAAGTAATTCCACAATTTATTTTAATAAAATTCAATTTCCCTCACCCTTCCTAAAAGCGTTTCTGAAATCACTCCTAGTTGTCTCTTTATTCCCCTTATTTCCAATTAATGATTGATGCCTTACTAAATATGAGTTGACTTAAAATAGGACTCTTCTCCTAGTTAGACTAGTGTTATCTAGACTCTAGATATCTTTCTATGCATACACATTCCTTCAACTTTATTCCATTCTTACCTTAAATTCCAATTTGGTAATTTCTTGCACATATGCGTTTTAAATCAATATTTAAGTTTATTTTATTTTTCTTAATTTCTTAAATTTATTTACTTCATCCCCTCATTATTAGGCTAAACATTTTTTTTGAATAAGCTTAGACTTTCATTTGGGGATTCAATTAATAATTTCAATCCTTAATTAATTAATTAAATCCGGCAATGCTTAAAGATTTTACAAGGTTTGATTATTCGCTCAAGGTTTTATAGGCCACCTAGATTCATTGAATCACATTTTATTTCCGCGATGTACCCTTCAAGACACACTCCATGCTCCAAGGGTGCCACTCACCTTTGAATGATTTTGATGGCTATCTAACCCTTGGAGTCAACACCCCACTCGGGTGACCTTATGAGAGACTAAGGGATTCTAAGGAATAAGGACCCTACCTTATTGCGCACCCATTAGAAATATTTGTAAGCGATTGTCTCAGTCTGCCCTCAAGGCATCGTAGACCTATCAAACTAGGTAATCGTTAACCTACAATTCGAGCCACAATGAGAGTGCCAATAGGCTATGACAAGGACTCTGCCACACCTCTCCCTTAATATCTGGTCTATGCGTATGGCCCCTTTACTCCTTATGTAAGTCAAATTAGAAAACGTTCGTCGACCTGCATCCATCAACGAAACACTAGAAATGATCTAATACAAAATCATACTAAAATCGATCATATGTCACATATGCATAAATGAAATTCTCAAACCAATACAATCCACTCCCTAACTCAATTCGGAGTACAAGGATGCTCATTGATGCCATCGACATCCAAACTCTGTCAATGTCCTACACACTTAGGGAAAAATCATCAATAGCATATATCAATATGCATATATCAATAACATCAAATCATAAACCATCAACATCATCATAAGAATCCATAAGTGAAACAACAACCATGTACTATAACCAGATCACTTGCACGCAAGTGTCCTCAAAGAATAATTTGATAACATGTGCTTGCAAGAGAGGGATGTTACAGATTTATACACTTTGGCATCTAACTCATCTCTACATTTGACTCATTATTCCAAGTCTTTTAGGTTCTCATTATTCCAAGTCTTTTAGCTTAAGCCATAAGAAATACATATTTTCCTAAAATTGGTATATCGAGACCTATGCAAACTATTTAGCATAAATTCTTTCCTTTAACATATAATGAGCAAAATTACGGAGTTGGCCTTTCTCTAATTAGCATTGGGAATAGTTAAGTGGCATAAAAGTCACGGAAAATTTTAGGGGTTAGATATTGTCCATGGGCTAATTTTCCATGTTTTTTCCAAAAAATATTTGCCAATTTCCATTTTTTCTAAAAGTGATTCGCCCAAATTTTATAGAATAAAAATATTTTACCTTAAAAATAGCTCAAAATTTATAGAAAATATATAAAATCCTTAGAAATTTGAAATTTTTTACTAAAATATTTCCAAACATTTTATAGTTTGTGTATTAAGGACTAGTAAGATTCACCAAGGTTTCTACACTTTAAGATAAATTTTCATCCTTAAAATTATTCTTACAAAATCTTTGCATAGTTGATCAAAAAAATTTACATAAGAAATCTATGTATAATTGATCAATCAAATTTACATATGAAATCTAGTACTTGTGTGTAATAATAATACTTATTTTAAGAATTTATTTTATCTCTACTCTTTATGTTGGAGATATTACACACTCACCTAGTACTTATTTTCCTAGGTTGACTGTTCTATGTTGAGGGCGCCCTCGGTTAGAGATATTCTCTCTTAGATGAGAATATTCTCCACTAGACGAAGACAACACATCATCTTCAATCTTGAGTCGGTTACACCTCAGTTAGACTAGTGGAGTGGAGTCTTGCATGAAAACCTTGGTATTATCACCAAATTTTGAATGCATACCTCGGTATCATCACCATGAGGGTGCACTTACCTTGGGATCATCACCAATAAGGTGCCACATATGTGCATGCTATATTATCTTCTCACTCCACTTGTGATCAACTAGTTAATTGATGATCGCATGGCCAGTTAACTAGGACAAGGTCGTAGTTCACTCCAAAGTTTGTTATCAAGTGCTCACATCTCTCTAGATCACTACTACGACACATTATTTTTCTCATGTAGAGTATATCATGCATATTTTTACTATTCTCTCATTAGTGAATAGAATTATTTTCATTATTTCTCTCAAGATTGTCTCTCTTTCTCTTTTCTCTCTTACAAGCTTTATGTAATTTTTATACTAGCTAGATTTTTTGTGTGACAAGTTTCCATGAATCTTCACATGGTATCAGAACTTTGTTGTTAGGATAAATTACATAATAATTTTGTTTGTAGGTTCATGAGGAAGATGTAGTAAGAAATGATGGAGTACTCGTTGGCAATGCTTCTCATGCCACATAACTACTTTGAGTGGAAGCTAAACATTCTACATCAACTCATATGCAGAGGCTTGTAATATATTACAATGGCTGCATAGGTGGATCCAACATCAACTATCGAGAAAAACATGTATCTCAACCATATGGATGAGGCCTACAACCTTATTTTCATGTTTATGTCCACCGAGATCATGTTTCACATTGAAGGTTATACAACACCAGATGATATTTGGACAAAGTTGGAGGATCTCTTTGGAAAACAAGATGAAATGAGAGGCCATATGCTTAAGGTAGATCTGAATTCCTTAGATCCAAGAAATTTTGATAACATCTAAGGCTTGTTTATGAATTTCATTTCCCTTCTTCTTCATCTAAAGGGATGTGGTGTTGACAAATCAACTCAACACAACCAATTGACCCTTTCTATTTTATCAAAACTTGGTTTGGAGTATGTTGTGTTTGTCTCAACTTTCTATACATGAGATTCACTTCAGGAGCAACCTCATTGTATCAATTTATTGAGCCCTTAATGCATGAGAAATATAAGCTCATCAAAATGGGGATAATCAATTGACCTAATTCATATGCACTTGTTGTGCATGAGAGCGGAAACAAATGAAATCCAAATACCAAGAAAAAAGTACAAGGGAAGGAACATTCTAAACACACAAAGGAAGGAAATCATAAACCATTTGATGATTACTCCATCTTCAAATGTGGAAAGGGAAAGAAATGGCAGTCTAAATGCAATTACTACAACCATGACTATCATCCCAAATCAACATGCATGAAGAAACAAATTGATCTCATGGTGTAGGTACTTTAGAAGAAAAACCCTAGGGAACACATTCCCAAGGTTGTCAAGAAGAAACCAGGAGACCAACTGCCATAAAAGATAGGTAGTTATCATGCTTTAATTGATATTCATTTTTCTCTCGATGCATGGATCTTGGATCCAGGCACATCCCATCATATGGCAGCCTAAAAAATTTTGTATCTTCTATTACTGCATGCATGGGTCCTCCCATCCTCATGGGATATGATACCCTAGTTGAGGTGATTGGACAAGGGAGGGTAGAACTTCAACATGGATGTTTTGAAAACGTCTTACATGTTCCAAAAATGTCTATGAATCTACTCTTTGTTTATTAGATAGCGCACCTTGGCACAAGAAAAAAGGTGGAGTTCACGCATTATTCAGTAACCGTGTATGACATGCATGATAACTCAAATATTTTTGTTGATGAGGTAAATCACCAATCTTGTTTGTATACATTCAATAAGTTTATTGCTAAATATGATTCTATTTTACTACCGATGCATGATGATAATGATAGTACATTATGGCACAAGAGATTTGGTCATCTAAAATTCAAATACATGCAACAACTTAGCCAATAGTGAATGGTTATAGTATTTCCAAACATACACTTTTCCAAAGGAGTTTGTCAAGGATTCATTCTTGGAAAACATCCTCAAGATAATTTTGAAAAAGGGAAGGCATGGAGGGCCTCCTCTCCTTTGGAACTCATACACAATGATCTAATGGGACTCTTTACACATCCTTCTGTCATAGAAGTGAGGTATGTGCTTACATTTATTGATGATTTCTCACGATACACTTGGGGTTATTTTCTTAGGGAGAAGTCCAAAGTTTTTGAGCATCTCAGAGAATTTAAAGCTCATGCAGAGAATCAATCCAGGAGGAAGATCAAAATCCTCCACAGAAAATGGGGGTGAATATGTGAACCAATATGTCCAACATCTTTCATCAAAATATGGTATACACCTACAATATACAGTACCTTATGCTCTATAGAAGAATGAAGCAGGCGAGAGAAACAACAGATCCCTCAAAGAGATGGTCGCTTTCATGTTCCATGCAAGTTCTCTACCTTCCAAAATTTAGGATGAGACACTTAACTATGCTAACTAAATTCATAACAAATATCCTCACATATCTTTCAAGGACAACACTCTTTTTGAGGCATGGAATGAAAACAAACTAAAAGTCACCCACTTCTGAATATTTGGATCACACGCATGGGCCCACATATCCTTTTAAAATAGGAAAGAATTAGATCCACAGAGTGCCACATGCACATTCATGGGATATCCTGATGGTGTGAAGGGTTAACAACTAATTGATCCCTCAACAAACAAGCTCATTATTGAGTGAAGTTTCCAATTTGAGGAAATTCCCTTGCATTCACCATTAGAGCCACATGTAGATACCTAGACACTTCCACCAGCACCAGACATCAGAGATGATGAGTCCACTAATTTATATCATGGTTCATATTTGAGCTCCAAATTTGATTTGGAATATGATGAGCCACAAAAAATTCCCAAGTGGGCACATACCACCCTACAGGTAGCAAGTGACGTTGTGGGGGATCCAACAGATTAGAGGAGGAGGATGTCCTAGTTTGAGGATCCTTGTATTGCACTTGAAGCTACTCAACCAATGATACCCATACATTTCCACATGGTTATATCTTCATAACCATAGAACTATGCAGAGGCTACAAGGAATCCCTTCTGAGAATCCATTATGTAGAAGTAGTACAACTCTCTCCTCGAGAATTAGACTTGGGATTTGGTTCCACTTCATTCAAATAGGAAGCTTGTCAGATGTATATGGGTCTATAGGACCAAGAGGGTAGTAGATGGATAGGTGAGAAAGTACAAGGAAATAATAGTTGCCAAAGGTTTTCAGCAGATCCATGGGATAGACTATGATGAGACCTTTGCTCTAGTAGCAAAGATGGAATCCATCTTATTGGACCTTTCCATTGCAGAAACCAAGGGGTACAAATTTCACTAGATGGAATTGAAGAATTCATTTCTTCATGGGGATCTCTTAGAGGAGATTTACATGGAACAACCACAGGGGCTCATACAAAACTCATATGTAGTATGTCGAATGAAAAATTCACTCTATGGCCTCAAGAACGTGCCTAGAGCATGGTATGTGAAGATGGATGTTTATATGCTTTCTTGATATTATTTTAGATGTAAATCAGATTCAAACATATACATGTTGAGAACCTTAAACTCCTTATTGATCCTAGTTATATATGTTGATGACCACCTGATCACAGTAAGTTCGGCCTCAACAATTGTTGTGGTCAAAGACATTTTTCATGATAGGTTTTCTATGACGAGCATGGGTCCACTAAACATTTTCCTTGGAATCAAGATTAGTCAATATGATTCTAAAGGCATAAAGCTATCTCAAACTAAGTATTCCAGGGATCTCTTGCTTAGATTCACATGACTGACTGAAAGTTGACAACCACGCCCTTTTTTTCTAGGGTACATATTGAGGATGGCGAGGGTACACCAATGGTGGAGAGCACCTTGTATTGATAGCTTGTGGGGAGCCTTTTGTATCTCACCCACACCTGAATGGATCTATCATATGCAGTAGGGGTAGTTTCTAGGTACATGTAGGAGCCTGTTAAGGTCCTAACCCGCACATAGGTAGATTAATGTATTCGGATGTAATAAAGGTCAATATTAATAAGACCTTTCAATAAAATAGAATAAGGCGGATGTAAGAAGAC
>JZKD02S2352986.1:959818-971651 GCA_000966675.3 Picea glauca | reverse complement strand
GTATATCATTTCTGTGTATTGTGAAGATTATGCTGGATATTTCACTGTTATTCTGTTATTTCTAGCATTTCGTTTCTGTTCTGCATATTTTATATATCTGGTATCTTGCAGAGCCGCATAAGTTACACTGGAAGGATGCCAAGCACATCCTCAGATATGTTTAAGGAACCACCAATTATGGGATCCACTATGCAACAAGTTGTACATTGGATATCATGGGCTTCATAGATTCTGATTGGGCTAGTGATAACACATATCACAAGTCCACTTTTGGGTATGTGTTTAGTTTGGGTTTTGGTCCCATCTGTTGGTTGAGAATAAAACAATTAGCAATTTCTTTATCATTAGCAGAGGTCATGTACAGAGGAGAGTTCAACGTCACTATTTAGGAACTTTGACTTCAGAAATTCCTCACTGAGATTGACATATATTTCCACCATATGACTATCATTTGGTGTGACAATCATAGTACTCTTAAGTTTTGCAGAGAACCAGTTCAGCGACATTGAACCGAACACATAGAGATCCATATGCATTACATTAGAGAGTTGGTAGATGATATGATCATCAATTTGCAGTATTGTCCATACGTCGAACAAACTACAAACATATTCACAAAGAAATTTACTGAGAAGAAGTTCAACTTATTTCACAATTGTGTTGGAGTGAAGGACACAGTTTCTAAACAACTGCATTTCTTCCTTCTTCATTTTGTATGCATTGTACTTTGAGGGAGGTATTTCCCATGAGGTTTTCCCTCTTTCCTCTATTTTCAGTGTTTCAATATTAGATGCATTGTACAATGGGTACCTAACATGGCCTTGGTTTTCGAGACCTATTCATCATTTACACCCTAGTAGTGTTTAGAGGAGGTGTTGGAGATATTACACACTCACCTAGTATTTATTTTCCTAGTTTGAATAGTCTATGTTGAGGGAACCCCTAGTCATAAATATTTTCTCTTAGATGAGAATATTCTCCACTAGATGAAGATGCCACATCCTCTTTATTATTGATTCAGTTACACCTCATTTATACTAGTGGAGTGGATTCTTGCATGGTAACCTTATCATTATCACCAAGTGTTGCATGCATACCTCAGTATCATCACCATGAGGGCACACTTACCTTGGTATCATCACTAGGAAGGCGCCACACATGTGCATTCTATATTTTCTCCTCACTCCACTTGTGATTAGATAGTTAATTGATGACCATATGACCAATTAAGTAGGACTAGGTGGTAGTTCGCTCCAAAGTTTGTCAATGAGTGTTCATATCTCTCTAGATCACTTCTATGGCACTTTATTTTTCTCATGTAGAGTATATCATGTATATTTGTACTATTCTCTCATTATGAATACAATTCTTTTCATTCTTTCTCTTTTCTCTCTAGCAAGTTTTATATGATTTTTCTATTAGCTAGATTCTCTATGTGAGAATTTTCCACAAAACTTCACAAATTATTTTAATGGAGTTAAACTACTAATGGGGATTTTTTTTTAAGTTAGTGTGTGGATATGAATTTTTTTTTTCACATTTTATATTGTGTTGGCTTACTATAAACTCCATAGTTATAGCATGAGTATTAATAGGGAAGGGAGGTTGATTACTTTGTTCAATGTTATTTCCTTGGAATTGAGCATAGTTAAATTATGAAATAATAACTATTGTGAAACAATTGTTAAGTAATATTGACATTAAGATTATAAATCAAAACATTTTTCAATATAGAGATTGGAACTATATAAACTATTAGGTAAATTAACACTTCATGGAAAGGATATTGAGTATATGCATAACATAGAGTTAGATGTACTATAATAGTAATTTTGTTGTGGAAGAGTTCTTAAAAGGAAGGGTTATGTACAATAGGGTTAGTTATATCTTATAGTAGTATTTATTGGAATATGTACATGAATTATATTCATTAGTGATGGAAGAGTATTACATGTTGGGATCATATCCTTTATAAAAATATAGATGGTATTTTCTCCAATTCTATTAAATTGTTTGCATCAACCAAAAGTATCTTCGTCTTATTGGACTTTTAATTACTTGATTTTTGATGCACATAAATGGGATTTTTCCCAGAGGTCAAACTTAATTTGCATACTAATGTGTAAGAAAAACATTTTTCATCAAAACAGTTTATATTTTGTCACGCATACCTACTTTGTATGTTGTCCCCTTGATTTGAATCAATATATGGTGTGGTAGAAATATTCACATAAGCAATAGAATCCTTACTCAACAAAAATTGGCATTGTGTTGATCCTGCCATAAGTGAGTAACTTTACTAAAAGGATTATGAGAAATTAGCTTCTAGAATTCAAAATGGTTAGTTATAAATCCCAATCTACCATATGGTTGTGCCCTAGGAATTGTTTTATTAATTTATTAATTGGAATTTCCTTTTTTCCATAAGCATCCATTATTGGAAAATTGAATTAATCTTGCGTCATGAAATTATGTCGATATATGGCTGGTTTAGTAACAATTATCTCTTGCGCCATTAATTAAGTGACATGTGATTGTTCTAGAGCTTGTTTACTCTCGTGCACAACAATTAATTAATGTTGATGAATGGTTGTTAGAATTTGATATCACAGACGCCATGAATTAAATGTTGATGTATGATTGATAAAGATGATGGTTACCCTTGCACCATGATTAATTGATGATTATGATTGATTGATTGATCTAGTTGATGTTGGACTTGATTTTTAGTGGGATGTAGACACCTTCTTGTTCCTTAGAACAATCGTCAGCCCTGAGACCTTAAATGGTCAAAATCAATTGGATCTGAGGCTTGAACATTGTTTATGTGTCTTGGAGGTCCTAACGTTGCAGGGTAGGTTGGGCGGGTAGTCATTTTAATATTCATTATCTAGTTGATCATTATTTGTAAATTGTTTCAAGTTGATTGTGATGTGATAAGAGGCAATTCCATTTATGTTGTGTGTCTCTATCCTTTTTGTTTATGTGTTGAATGTGTCGTTATTGATTTCAATGATGAGTAGGTGGTAATGCTTTTATTGATGATGTGTTGATTATATGGTGTTACTAATTATGTTGATGCATCGGTTGCGAAGTTATTTGATTATGATGATGAGATGATTGTAATTCCTTTATTTATCATATTGTTTATTCTGCATTGCTATGATTTACATGGTTAATGATAATTTCCTAATGCCAAAAAAAAAAAAACCTTTTTTGCTTCGCTTTCCTAGTCGTAACGGAGGGGTCATTACATATGATTTCACATGTTATGGTTTTCCTTCATTTTGAACACCCATTACATTTGTCTTTTTTCCAAAGACAATGATATCCTCTATCTTCTATGATTGGTCTTTGATTACTCTAGCCTTGGAGATAATAGCATTATATTTGACATGTACATTCTCAAATTGGAGTTCAAAATTTTCAAGTATCTTCTAGTGACCTTGAATCTCATCTTATTTCTCCTTTTGAAGGTAAAATGTGACCCCATCTATCAAATTATTATGTCCTTCCTTAATTCTATATTGTATTTATGATTTTACCTCGTCGGTATTTAGGGATTATTCAACCTTCTTGCAAATTTCCTCTTCAATTTTATTGATAGTATCCTCTTCAATTTTGGTGGTAATATCTCCTTCCCTATTATTTTATTCAAAATCATGTAAATGTCTTTTCACCTTCTTAAAATCATTAATATGCTTTTGATTATGCTTATGTAATCTTTTGATTTCTTCATCTTTCTTTTTCAATTCTTCATTTATCTCATAATTTTCCAACTTTAATTTGCTATTATTTTATTGCTTTAAGTTCTTAACATCATTAATGAGTTATTCATTAAGGGATTGCATATTACATAATTGGTGACCCTTGTTCTTAAACTTTTCTTTTAATTAATCATTACATTCCTCTAAGTTTAAATTTTTTTCTTTATCTACATTGAATTCTTCTTCAATTTTAAGCATCACTTCCTTTTTTAAGTCCTTGATCCCTTTTGTTAAGGTTATTTTGTTTGCATTTTTAACTTTTGGAAGCTCTTCCACCAATACAACTTCATTAATAGCAATATTAGTTTTTTCAATGTTGATTACGTTGATATTAGTACACTTATCAATTGTTTGGAATTTTTATTGCACCTTATTTTCATTCTTCAACTTCTTCATTTATGCAAGTAGAGTTTTAATATGATTTTTCAAACTAGAAATTTCATTGTCTTTGGATGATATATTTGTCTAATATTTTCAGTATCTTTGTGAGAGATTTTTATATTGTTATTTTGTTGTTGCAACTCTTTTAATTTAAATTCTAGGATATGCACTTCATCTGCAAGAGATTGGTTTTGTTCACATAAGTTATTTATTAGAGAATATTGTTCCTTTTGAAGTTCCTCTAATTCTTCATAACTTTGTTGTGGTGTTCCCTTATCCCGTTGGATTGTAGAATTTTGTATATGATCTATATATTCTAATGAAAGAACTTTGGTGCATGACTCCACTATGAAATCTTGTAATGTTACCTTGTTTTCCTCATAACAGAATGCCAAGGATTTCTTTTTTAAATTTAGAATGAATGTCCCCAATGTTTCCATCCAATTAGAACCTAGAATTATGTCAAAATATCAAAAGCAATCAAATTTGCAACATTGAATTGGGATATGAATTTATAATCATCAATTAATAGTTGTAAGTCACGAATTTCAAATTTCTTATTGCCATAAATGTCTTATTTTAGGGATATACTTGAATATGAAATTAACAATTGATTTGTCTAGTTGACATCAATATTATTTTTTTCTTTATAAAAGAAAATGGAAATGATAATATCCTTTCTTTGAATAGTCCCTTTGATTTTTTATAATCCAAGAGCCATAGTTGAACTTCTTATGTTAGAAAACCTACCTTTCTTCTCTTTATTAAAATCCTTTATTTTTTTTAATATTGTGCACAACCTCAAATTGATATCTCCTTATAGGTCTTAAATAATGCCTTTGATTTTGAATTAAAAGTTAACTTGTCACACTTTATAATTCTTTATATATTATTTTTCACCAAAATTGACTTGGATTTAATATAATAATTGACCTTATCTTTTAGCCTCCACACCACATTTCTTTCTTCACTTGGACTTATAACCCTTTAATTGAACCTTGGAATATATTTTTGAGAACAATATTTAACATTCTTAAGAATATATCTTAAGAACATAAATATTTTCGCCTTTTATTTTCTTTAACAAGAAATCTCTTGATATTTTTAATAGTTCACCTTTTGCTAATATTTTCATGTTATTTATGTTACCAATATTTTCATATTTTTCATTTTAAGGTGACTTCTTATATACTTGTATTAACTTGGTGACTTCTCACGATGTCTCAAACTTGTCTTATCCTCATGAAAAAATTTCTTGATGTAAAGGTTCAATCATTTTTTATTTTTTCTTCACAATCCTTATATGTTGTACAACCTTCCTTTACATTTTCAATATGTATGTGTGTGTGTGACTAGATAGATAATTCTTCATGTGTACTTTAAATAACTTGGGAACTTTCTCTTTTTATTATATTTATTACCATGTACATGGATATTAACTTTGCTTATGCCAAGTATGGAATCTTTGTTTCACCTTCTTCAAGTGCACTTAAAAGAATACTTGGAATTTTTTTTTATTTTATAATTTCAGCGAAAGAGTTTGGGCCACATGCCTGGAAATTATTTAAACTTGATCACAGATCATCAAACCAACTAAAATAAAATGTGCTTGACCACAAACCAACTTTGATACCACTTGAATCAAACCTCTTGGTCACCTCACTTGAGCGTCCATTATAACATGGATGAATCGATATATCTGTCAAGTGATAAATAATTATTATTCATTATTCATGATATGTCTTAAGATACAATGAGCATGCATATAAATACAAGTAGGGGTGATGAATTATGTCTTTGGCAAAGTGCATGACTTATCATTATTACATATTAATGATACATTGCATAATAGTTATCATCCTATCATTATTATTACATGATATTTTCCTTATGAGTATTATGATATGATATTTATTTATTACATTATGATAACAAATGTAATATATTTTAGGTATATTACAAAGAATACTTCATCCCTTAGAGCATACCAAAAAACCAATCACAAGTTTTTACTCAACAAATAAAACTAGATCTTCAAGTGTGCATTCCTTCACAACCCTTAAATGAATGATGGGGGTTGCATATATAACCCAAAAAACCAAACCCCAACAATTGGTTTTCTAAAAACTCTTTTTCTTTAATAGTTATCTCAATGAGGGGGTTCATGGCTTCTAAAAAGGTCTTGGTATTTATTTTAAAAGTTGGGCCATGTAGTTTCCACCACTACTAACCCTATAAAATTATTTTGATACCCATTTTAAATTAGATGCAAACGAAAATATTAAAGTGTATGCAACTAGTGGAAATATCTATATTCATGCATGCAATTCCATTTAAATGCATACAACATCAATTAAATATGTCCAGCATGCTAAAACGTCCATGTATCTAATGGCATTTTAAAAACATTAATGCAACTAAATAAACATTCACACAACAATACATAGTTACTCAAAATCATGGATGTTATGCATAGCCAATTGAACATATGCATAGTAACATATAACTCATTCAAGAACAAAGTATGTGTACAACAAATAAAATCCATAAATAAAAGCAATGTAATAGAGATAAATCACTTATCTTTTTAACCAAATGCGCAATAGGCTGCAGGGGATGAATGTTCCAATCAACAATAGATTTGCTGCTCCAAATTTAACAAAAAATCACCCTCGAGTTGGGACCACGAATCCACAAGAAAAGGGATGTCTCTCTACTATCTACTCCCAACTCAACACAACCTACAACTAGTTAATTCTTCCTACAACTATCCCAATCCACCAACTCTCTTCCCCTCAACCTACACAACCTAAGGAATTTTAATGACCCTCCGTCTAACTAAACATTAATGAGTAATCCAATTTCCCTGAAGTAGAAAAAAAATTATTTATTTATTTATTAATATTATTATTATTTTGTTAAGAACGAGATAATAGAATAAAACAACAAAGGAATAACATAATATATCATTTTCAAAAAATACAATACATTCGTCAGGAATTACAAAATCTAACAATAATTCCAATGATGACTAAAAGGTGAGCAGGTATTTTATTGCCTATATACTTTACCTTAGCTTATGCAACTTGTGCCTTAGTCCAAAACATAGGTGGTCACTTATAATAATCATTAATTGCATTCATTAATTTTTTTTTCCTTCTAAATCATTAAATATAAAAAAAATTATAATCAAGACAAGATTATATGTCCTAATATAGAACATTAATGTTAATTGACAACCTATAAACATTAATGAAATTTGATAATATATTATTGATAGTAATAATACTTGACTTATTAAAATTCATAAATGTAAAAAAAAAATGTTTTTTCTTTTACAAAAAACTAAAAATTCTTTTATATATAAAAGGCACGACCGAGGTTGCATAGTGAAAAAGATGATACTTGTAGAGGCTACTAGCTGCAAAATTTTCATCAAAGACTTACATCAAAGAGATTTTCAAAGATTCTACTTCTGATATCTAAGCTTATCGAACTATCAAAAAACTATATTCTGGAAATATTTATTTATGCCATTTTTACAAAATTTGGGATTGCCTTACTGATATGCTTATGCTCGATCTTCCTATAGAGATCGATCTTCTTCTAGTGGTGGTTCAAGTGATACATTCATATCAGATAGAATTGGGTTGGACCTACTTCTAGTCTCCTCATTCTAGCTTTGCATTGAATAATTGTGTGTCATGGCTTCCAACATTGCTTCCATACGCTCCCCTTGACGTCTAAGGAATTCGACTTCATCTTGGAGCTCATTGATTAAGGTGTGATGTTGTGCTAGTGTATCCAGAGTGAAGGTAAGTGTGGAACTATGTGAGTCCAGACTCAGTTCCAATTGTTGTGTGGTGGAGAATTTATCTTCCACTGATTCATCCTCCACCCTTTTACGAGTTGGGCACTGAACCATTTGGCAGTTAGTCTATATAGTAATGACTTCCTCCACTTGATGTTGATTTCTTTGACTCATTCGGGGCTGGTGCTAACATTAGTGCTATTGATTTTGATTTTTCTTCTATTATGTCTGTCTCTGTAACTTCCTTTGTCAATACTTCATTTTTCTATGCTTCCTCTATTCTCACTGGTGATGAAGAAACCTAGGACTGTGGGGAGCCTTTCGTTATTGTCGTAGACCAAATCCCTGTTGAAGCACCCTCTATTGCACTCTTTGAAAAAACTAGTAACTATGTTGATCCCTGGAAGGATGTTGTTCTCTTCTTCTTAGTTTGTTGTACCACTTCTACTGGAGCTATGTCATATTCTCAAGTTGCCTCTTTTCTTTAATTTCCCTTCCCAGTTAAAAATCCATATTAACAGGTTCCTCTTTCACAGGATGAGACACTGAATCGAGCGCTGGCCATACACTGAATCGAGCACTGGCCATCCCAAATTCCTCTTATGGATATGAATTGGAAGGAAGGAATCTGTGCAATCTATGAAATGGAATGATGTTCAAGCATAGATCTGGGAGGTACTTCCAATATCCTCTTGTTATGAAGCATGGTTGAAATCCTTTCACATGTCATCACCTCAAGTGGAATTAATGTGGAGGTGAAGATGTTGATTGTAGGGCAGGTGTGGAGTGACGATTGCTGCAAGTTTCCATGAAGGAGGAGCTCCTTACATGCCAGGAAATCCATATATCCGTCTTACGACATACAAGATCCCACATACCAGTGAATGTGCAAGTACAAAGTTCCTCCAAGCTTGACACTCGTCTTACCTCTTAATCCTTTTCATTGAGACATCATGTGGGAGGACGCGCCAGGTGTGTAGCGCCCCTTTTCTGGCTACAAAGTCTTAATCGCTCTTAAAAGGAAACTTTAACACCACTCTATACATAACTCATATAATCCCATTCATTTAAACAAATAAACACCTTCTACACAGAGTATTCATATGAGTTACTGCCATAATTAACAATCAATAGCATTTCATACTAATTCATATACACATCGAAAATCATGATAACATAAGCAGTAGAGTCATGCAAAAACATGATTAAAACATAAGAAGATACTTATCTTTTTAATAGTGGTAGAATCCACCAACCAAGTGCAGGCCTTCCACGAACCTCCCATCCTTAGACCACACAGCTCATCAGCTCAGCAGTGGGTCACCCCCGAGATGGGACTAAGCTCCACCCCAAGACAAGGAATCCTAGGCTAGGCTGAGGTTACAGGGAGAAAAACACAGAACCACGAGGAAGGGATTCTCTACAGGGAACCTCCCACGCTCATCACCCATAGACCCTCATTCCCCACATGCATGTTCCACCCCAGGAGTATACACCTTCTCTGTCACCTGGACAGTCCTTCGGCTACTAATATCCCTTTCCTTGGGTTATAGGAACAGGTTGGATCGGAAGTCTCCGGACTCTATGGCAGCTACAAGGTTCCTTCCAGGAGTTCTCTCCTTCCTCTGTGCACTCTGTCACCTAGAGGGAGTCGCTCACAGGTCCAACAACCTAGTCTTCCAACTTCAACCACCTCTCTCACCTAGAGAGAGTGTTGTACAAACTGGTCAACAAGCCACACAGGGTCAAACGCTACACATCCACCACAATCCACGGGAATCTAGACACGAACACCCCAGGGCAGCTCCAGACAGGTGCAACAGTATAACCAGGCTTAGCAGGGACGAGACACTTCTATTCTCTCAATTTGGCAACATGGAATAGACTCACATTCTGGATTCTCAAGGATGTGTGATGAGTCGTCCACGTAGGGGTCGATTCAGACTTCCTGGTTTAGAACAGAGAAGGGGTGTACCAACTTTCCAGAAAAAACACAGACTCTTTCCCCAAATCCACATAGGCTTCTCGTTCAGGGAATATACACATTGGTTTTCTCAGAGCTAGACACAGACCTTTCGAATCACAGAGACGCACAAAGGTTCTCTACAGGAGTCGGGTTGGTAGTACTATATAGGGCTCCGTACGCATTCAGACCATCGGGTAGAATGGGGGAGGAACCCTTCTCACGACTCACCCTGGCCATTTTATTTGCATGCATCAGGGTTGACACTTGTCACCCATGAAACTGCATGTGTTCCACCAGCACGCATCTCCCTTGCATGTTCTCCCCTTGCACGAAACTTAGGATAAAACATAAAATGCACATGTCTTTTGGGATAATATTAAAATATTATTCCCAAGCTTAAGACCCCTAGGCTTAGCCCCTTTTTCCACCTTCCAGCCCCTAATTCCTTGCCCACCTTATGGATTCTTAGTCCCCCTTCACGCATTCATTGTGGTCGGTATGCACATGGTGGAGTTTATATTTTATTAATTGTTCTGCTTGATTACATATACAATAGCAGGCCCCTGGCCTTCAACACTCAGGCTCTGTGGCCTAACAAACACATAAGCCTCCAGGTTATAAAAACTTGGCTCACCAGCCTATAAAACATAATTACAATTAATTTAAGAACATGGTTTACAATGGAGCTCAGCCTTGGGGACACTACAATCCCCCTCCCCTTATTTTTGCACTGTTCTCAGTGCAACTTTACACAGCATCTGCAAGATTTTCAAAAATCTTCAAAAAGATGTGGGTACTCTGCCCGCATAACATCTGCATGCTCCCATGTTGTGTCCTCAGGACTGTACCAGGTCCACTAGACCCTTACAAGCTCCATAGCTCGATTCTGGAGTTGTTTTATTTTCCTGTCCAATATGCGCATAGGATGCACTTGCAAGACACTTTCTGGTTCCACCTGAATCATATTCCAATCGATTACATGATTAGCATCAGGTACATATATTTCTTAAGTAATGAAATATGAGACACCGTAGGTACAGTCATGGATGCAGTAATGCAACCATATATGCAATGTATATGTATGTATATACAAACAAATTCAATAACATTAAAATTGTATACATCATACAGAACATAGAATAAATAGAGAATTGTACTTATCTTTTGATTGAGAGACCTTCCACCCCGGAGCAGAGCTATGACTCCATCAGGAAATGGCTTCTCAATATAGCCACGGTCCACAATCCTTATCCATATGACCTAGGCCAAGGTACCAGACCTCAGCAGCACTCCAACCATTCAAACCTCAGCAGTACTCCAACCAACGGTCTCTCATTCCCCACATGCCTGTCCACCCAGGAGTATACACCTTCACAAGCACAGTCCATCGGTGCTACACCTCCCTTCCTTGGGCTTGGTAACAGGCCGGACCGGAACTCTTAGAGCATCGTGGCTCTAGGAGTTCCAACTGCCCTCAAAGGTTTCCAAGCAGCATCTTCCCGAGATACTCTTTGTAGCCAACATTTTAACTTTTATGAACATCATCTCATCTGCATCAACCACATGCAGTTATCATGAGAGAACATACAAGAATTCATTTAGGAATTCCAATTAATTCGAAAGGAAATTCAACTTTTATTCCCAAAACATGACATCCTATTTCATGATTCATCTTGGTTGTTGCCACATTATGAATGCAGTCATCCTTGTGATTTTTCCACAGGCACAAAACTTCCTACAATTTTTCTGCAGGACTTCATCTTGCATACTGCCAACAAATTGTCGGTATTTTATGTACATCATAATTCAATATGTACAACATCTTATGCAATAATCTTAGAATTTTTTCACCTGGCAATTCAATCACAATTACCAAACAACTTGACCAATAGAATGACTCGTCATTCT
>JZKD02S2352986.1:911312-925637 GCA_000966675.3 Picea glauca | reverse complement strand
TTGACTATATTTTGGATTTTGGTTCATAACATTTGGTTTCATAGGATACAATCCTAGGTTTTTTCTCCTTCAATCGAGACATCTTGGAATTTCCAATACAATTTTTTTTCTGGGATGTTTTAGATAGCTAAATTTTGAGGAGACCGAGGAAACATATTGATGTACATGTGGTAAAACTTTCAGGTACCATTCCATTATACTTTATAATATATATCCTATGGATTTTATGGTTTGTGATTATTCCTGAAATCGGTTTCAAATGAGCCATCTTGGAATTTTCGATATAATTACTTTTTAGAATAGTTTTAGAATTAGCGGTATTTGACTAGTCCTCAAACTAGCCTCAAATAGGACTTCTTGGTAGAAGTGATATATATGAAGCTTGGAAATTCCAAATTAAGTTCCATTGGTTCTATTGGAAAGGATTAAAACAATATTATTTGAGGATCATATCTTTAATAATGGGCACGTGGCATACCGTAAAAGTTCTCTATCCAGAAAGGGATAAGAATCAACAAGTTTTGGGAAAGTTACCATAAATTTCACCTGGCACATAAAATTTTGGCCAAACATGTGCCATTGCAGAGAAGACATGTCAGAGTGCTACATGTCCAAATTTTAGACTCAAAAGGGATGAAATTTCATAAATACATTAGGACAAAAATCATCTAGCAATAATGTCTCAAAAATAGGGATCAAATGGAAACACAGATGGATGAAAATAGGGATCAAATTGAAAATAATATGGATGAATATATGGATCAGATGGAAAATATGGATAAAAATATGGAAGAATTGAAAAATTTGATGTCAAATATTATACAAACCCTAGATGGGAGGATTTCTAAAGCTAACACTATAATTGAAGAGACACATGAAAATAAAGATAGTATTCATGTTGAAAAACCTTCCAATAATAATCATTTTTTAGGTGGATTAACTCTAATAGTGGAGTTGATTATGGATGGGTTCCTAAGGGTGTCATCTTTCCCAAGGTTGAATTAAATAAGTTTAATGGAATAAAATTCTTTACATGGGTGAACCAAATAGAGAAATTATTTGAATTGCATAATATTATGGATGATAAGGAAATTTTTTCCTTAATAGCCTTATACTTTGATATAAAACCCTATCAATGGTATCAATGGGTACTCAAAAGGAAGCCCCATTATCATCATTATACTTGGATTTTATTTACAAGAAATTTAGAAGCAGGATATGGAAAAGTTTGGGAACAAAACTACTTGAGTCAATTGACATGAATCAAACACTTGGGTGATATTGAAGATTATAATTCATAATTCCAGGTCTTGACCAAAAGGGTGGATAACAAAAGTGATGAACATCTATTGGAATATTACATGGGTGGATTAAAGGAAGAAATTAAACATGATATTTTCTTAAATCATCCAGAAAATATTATGGAGGCTATGAAATTTTCTCATCATATTCAAGTCAAGAATAGAGATACACACAAGTATTCCATTGGAACATATGCAAGAAGAAGGGATATATTTTTGGCTCATAAGATAACCCTACCCCAGCCTACTAGAATATCACCGAAGGAAATGGAGGAAATAAGAGAAAAAGGACCATGCTTTGGTTATAATAATAAATGGATGAAGGGGCATAAATGCCAAGAAATAAAATTGTTTGCCTTGGATAATAATGATGAACAATAAATTGAGGCATCTGTACAAAGGGATGAGGAAGAAATTGTGAACTTAAAATGGAAGGGAAAAAATGTAGAAATTATGTAGAACAATGATAGGTGTGAAATATTTGATCATGCATTGGTAAGTTTTTCATCACCTCAAACCCTTAATATTGTAGGATACATTAAGAAAAAAAGGTCATAGTTCTTATTGACTAATGTACTACCTGTAAATTCATTGATAAAATATTAGGAGAGGCCCTCAATGTTTTGTGTATCCAATGAAAGATTTTCAAGTTTTGGTTGCTAATGGAGGGAGTATTGATTGTGTAAAAACATTCCACAACATTAAACTTAGTATGGGATAATATAACTTAGAAATATCAATGTATTTGATTCCCATTGGAGGGGTAGATGTTCTTTTGGGGATTCAATGGTTGATAACATTAGGTACAATTTCTACAAACTATAAGGATTATTCATGAGATTTGAATTGGATTGAAGTCAATATGAACTCAAAGGGTTAAAATCTAGACCTTCTCAGGTCATTAACTCTCACATATTGGAAACGATCTTAAAAAAGGGTAGTAGGGGAGTTTTGGTTAGCTTGATTCTATGGAAGGAAATCAAGAAGATGACAATATCCTAGAGGAATTAAAATGCACCTTGGAAAAGCATCATAAGATCTTCCAAGAAATTCCTAAAGGAATACCTCCATATAGAGATCATGAAAATCAAATTGTAATACCTAGAAGTACTCCTCCTAATAAAAGTCCTTATAATATCCCCATGAGTGAAAGGGCGATATTGAAAAAATGGTCCAAGACATGATCTATTTAGGTATTATTCAACCAAGCATGAGTTTATTTTCATCTTCAATAGTTACGGTGAGAAAAAAATATAATTCTTGGAGGATGTGTCCTGATTATAGAGATCTAAGAAAATAACCATCAAGAATAAATTCCCTATTCCCAATATTGTTGAGATATTATATGAGATTCATGAGGTGAATTATTTTACAAAGTTATATTTTGAATGAAGGTATTGCCAAATTAGATTATAAAAAAAAGACATTCCTAAAACAACTTTCAAAACACATGAAGACACTATGAGTTATTGGTCATGCCTTTTGGGTTAACTAATTCTCCTTCTACTTTTCAAAGCCTTTTGAACAAATTTTTTTGACCCCAACTTAGAATGTTTGTGTTTTTTTTCTTTGATGATATACTTATCTATATAAAATCATGGGAATACCAAATTAAACATGCAGATAAAGTCCTACAAATTCTGGAGAACAATCAATTATGTAAAAAGATCCAAATGTGCTTTTGGGAAACAAGAAGTAGAGTATTTGGGCCATAATGTTTCAAGGTAAGGGTTTAAGGTGGACCTTCAAAAGATCCAATTTTTTACAAAATGACCTATTCCTAAGAACATCAAGAGTCTTAAAGGACTTTTGGGTCTTGTAGGATACTATCAGATTTTTTTTAAGAATTATGCATGCATTGTAGGCCCACTCACATTTCTCTTGAAGAAAAAATCATTTTTATAGAAGGAAGAGGCTACCTTGGCATTCTCACTCTTAAAGGATTCAATGTATTCTACACTAATATTGGCAACACCTGATTTTGGTAAAACATTCATAGTTGAATGTGATGCATCAAGACAAGGAATTGGATTAGTATTAACACAATAAGTGGGACCATTGGCCTTTGAAAGTAAACAATTAAAGGGAAATGACTTGGTGAAATATTTATATGAAAAATAAATGGGAGAAATGTTACATGAAATAAAATATGACGATAATACTTCATTGGGATTTATTTTAAAGTCAAGACATACCATGGAAGCCTAAAGTATATTTGGGTGCAAAGATTGTCATTAGAAGAGAAACAAAAATGGGTAGAAAAAATGCAAGGGTTTGATTTTGAAATAATTTGAAAAAAGGGAAAGGATAATGTGGTAGAAAATTCCCTTTCTAAAATAGAATAATCCTCAATTTTATATTCCATTACATCTTCCATTGATGCATGGTTGGAAGAAGCTCATCAAGAATGACAAAATGACAATACTACTAGACAAAAAAATAATGTATTAAGGGATGAACTCTATGAAAAATTGGGAGGGGAAGAGAGATATACTTTGTTACCATGGTAGAATATTTTTTTGCCCGTAATCAAATTTGAAGAAACAAATATTAAGGGATTTTCGTGAATCTCCGATGGAAGGACATTCAGGGACTTAAAACATATCTAAGGATCAAAAAATATTTTTTTGGTGAAGGAATGTAGAAAGATATTCAAAAAATTGTAAGAGAATGTTAAGTTTTCCAAAGAAATAAAGGAGAGAAAATAAAAGATCCAGGTTTAACTCATCCTTTGCACATACCTAATAAAATATGGGAAGATATATCAATGGAATTCATTATAGGTTTACCAAAATCAGAAGGTAAAGATGTCATTTTTGTGGTAGTGGACAGATTAAAAAAATATGTACATTTTTGTGGAATTAAATGTACATATAAAAAAAATCAAGTGGTAGAAGTGTTATTGAAGAAAATTCATAGACTTTGTGGATTTCCTAAAGTAGTAGTAAGTGATCGTTATGATCCAATGCTTTAAAAATGATAAAAAGTCAATGAACATAATCCACTTTGAGGGGGAAACCTCATTTTAGAATATATCCAATTTAGAATACAATATGATATGAGATAAGCTGATCCTAAGACTAGGTATCCTTGGTATATATATAAGAGGAAAATTCCCATGTCTCCTCTTCCACTCGTAGGTTCTTCCATTTGACAAGGTACTCAATAATTTCTCAATTTCACAGACGCTTAATTCTTGTTTCAAGGATTGTTTCTGTTCTAGTATGATTTTACCTTCTTCATTAATGTCTGGAAAAATCATTTGGACTAGGATGTTTTCACTTATTACCTTGTTTAAACAAGAAACATGGAATATTGGGTGTACACATGAATATGGAGGCAACTCCAATTTGTAATCCATACTTCCAATCCTTTGCAAGACCTTATAGGAGCCATAATATTTGGGTGCTAATTTATTGTCCTTATTTTGTTGCTTGAGAGACATATGTTTATATGGTTGGATCATCAATAATACACAATCCTCCATTTCAAGTTACCTTTCACTTTGATGTTTATATTCTTGTTGTTTCATCCTATTTTTTTCCATAAACAAGTTGTCCTTCAATAATTTTAGAACCTCATTTTTGTGCCCTATGTGGGCCTCCACTGCATGAATATTTGCAGTCCATTTCAAGGGATATGTGATGGATGGAGGATGATATCCATAAAGTGCTAGAAATGGGGACATTTTTGATGAAGTATGGAAGGATGTGTTGTACAACCATTCTACCAAGGGAAACCACTTGATGCATTTTGTATTTTTATCAGATGCAAAGCAACGAAAATATCCTAATATAAATTTATTCAAAGGAATAGTTTGACCATCGGATTGAGGATGGTATGAGATATGAGCCAATTGAGTACCCAAAGAACAAATAATTCAATCCAAAAATTTTAAGTGAAAATTGGATTTCTGTCACTTACAATAATCTTGGGGACTTCGTGTAGCTTTTGAACTATTTCCTTTAATTGTTTGTCTATTGTGATTGCTTTAAAAGGATAAAAGAGAGAGAAAGAGAGGAAACTGACATACTTAGTCAGTTGATCTACTACTACCATGATGACAATCTTTCCTTTAGATTTGGGTAAACCTGTAATAAAATCCATTGAAACTTATTCCCAACATTGAATTGGTATAACTAATGGTTGTAGGAGACCCAGAGTCTTGATTTTCTCTCCCTTATTTTATTGGTGGGCCACACATTCAAACACAAAATTTTGAACATCAATTTTAAGACCTTCCTAAAAAACATCCTTCTTGATCATGTGGTAAGTTTTCAAGAACCCTGAATGTCCTCCTCTAGGAGACGTGTACAATTATAGAAGGATCTTTTATTTGAGTTGGGAATTCTTACATAAATGTAGGAGATCATAATACCATAACACATCATTATTCTATACAAATTTATCTAATGCACTGGGTTCCTCTTGTAGATGTTGAATGACCTTACATACCACTTAATATTTCTTCCATTTTATCCTTGCTTCTTCCACCCAATCAAATTGCAGAATAGAAATAGCACATTGTGAACCCTCTATTTCTTCTTCATTTCTTGAAAGTGTATTTTCCATAATATTATGTTTTCCTTTCTTGTATATAATTTCAAAGTCATAACATAGCATCTTTGTAACCCATTTTTGTTGTTCTTATGAAGATAAATGTTTATATAAGAAGTATTTCCAACTATCATGATCTTACTTTACTTTGATGTGTATTTGTATTAGGTAAGGGTACCATTTCTTAATTTCATGTACTATGGCCAACCTTTGTTTTTCATAAATTGGTTTGAGTGAGTTTTTTCCTTTAAGTTTTCTACTTTCAAACTAAATGGGTCTTCCTTCTTACATTAAAATTACAACAATTCCATGGTATGAGGCATCACAGTCCACAATATGTTTTTTTGTGAAGACAGATGTGGCTAGGAAAAGAGTTGTACACATAGCCTCCTTAAATTTTTCAAAATCTTTGGTTGCTTCTTTAGTCCAAGAAAATGCTTCCTTATTTAATAATCTTGTTACAGGTGCCACTATTTGACCATTGTTCTTGACAAAATTGAGGTAATATCATATCAATCCTAAAAATCCTCTAAGTTTCTTCAAGGTTTTGGGAACTAACCATTCCATCATAGCTTAAATTTTGTTAGGGTCCACTTTTACACCTTTATGAGATACAATATGACCCAAATATTCCACTTCTAGAACCCCAAAGGAATACTTGGAAGGCTTTGCATAATTTTTTTTTTCTTCCAAAAGTTGTCATACTCTGTCAACATGTTGTACATGCTCTTCCCATGATTTGTTATAGATTAGTATGTCATCAAAAAATACTAATACAAATTTTCTAAGGAAAGGTTTGAAAATAAAATTCATCAAGATTTGAAATGTTGAAGGTGCATTAGTAAGTCTAAATGGAATAACCAAAAAATCATAACAACCTTCATGTGTTCTAAAGTTTTTTTTCAGAATGTCTTCCTACTCATTTTGATTTGAAGATATCCTAAACGAAGATCCAACTAAGTAAAGGATTTTTCTCCATGGAATTCATCTAATAATTCATCAATGACAAGAATATGAAACTTATCTTTTATGGTAATTTTTTTGAGCTATCTATAATATAGACACATACACCATGAACCATCCTTCTTCATAACTATCACTATTGGTGAAGATAAAGAACTTTGGCTAGGTTGAATTATGCCAACCTCTAACATTTCTTGGATCATACATTCAATCGCACTCTTCTATGCATATGGATACCTATAAAGCCTAATGTTATGTGGTACACTTCAGGGTTTAAAATGAATAACATGATCTTGATCTCAAGCTGGTGGAAGACCCTTATGAATCTCTCAAAATACCTTGCAATGGTTGTTAATAACCATTTGGAGATCCATCAAAGCAGAGGATATAGATGTTTGAACATCTAGTGAGCACAATTATGCAATTACACCACTATGTCCATTTTTTAGTATTTTTCACGCTATTAGAGATTATCACTTTAGAGGGTTTCCCTTGGATACCTTGAAGATCAATTTGATTTCCTTTTGAGGAAAATACCATGAAAATATATTGGAAATTAATGGTCATTGTTCCTAATGATTGTAACCATTGGACCCCTAATAAAACATCAACACCACCCATTTCGATGGCAATTATGGGACTATCTAATAAATACTCCCCCGTATTAAGCTTAATAATATGGAACTTCCTAGAAAAAATTATGGTACCTCCATATGTAATCATTACTTGAAACATGTGTTACAAATATAAAGAAATTGAGATATTTTGTTAATTTTTAATTGAAGAAGTTATGGGTAATACCTGGATAAATCAACACTATTACCTTTTTATTTTTTATGTATCCTTGTATATTGAGGGTTTGTGGAGTATTTATTCCAAAAAATGCATGAAAATATATAATTGGAGTAGTATCTTCTAAATATAGATCTTGTGATGTTTCCAATTCTTGCTCTTTTTCATGTTTATAGTCTATGTAGAATAATTTATTCTCATTGCATTTATTCCCCTTACTATACTTGTTGTCACAATTGAAACATAGTCCCTTTGTAACACACCCATGATGAGGCATAATTTTTTTTGTTTTTCTTAATGGACAAATTCTCAATCCATGGTTTCTAACTTGGAAAGTTAGGGAACCAGTCCCACCTCCTGGTCAAGGATCTCCGATTCTCGAGCCAAACGAATCTCTAATATCTTGATGGTCGCATTTTGTAATTAGACAGAAACCCTTTAGGTTTCCTGGTGTGCGTCTAAAGGTACCTGCGACCCTCCTCTTCACACATGCGAAATCTCAGAGTCTGGGCACTATCTCCTTTTATAATAAGCCCCTTTCTTGATATGAACTTGGGAGATAACCTCATGTAACCATGCGATTGAGGGCACAACCAAGGGTGGTTTGAAACCAAACTAATTATCGCCCCGCAATTCATCCTGAGCCTCCACGTGTCCTTTCTCCAAAATTGTGGTTTGGATTACGGCCGACCCTCAACATTTTAAATTTCACACACCTTCGATCCCCACAATGTGATGGGACCTTTGATCTCATGATATTGATAGTACTCCTGAACTGATGGATAAGATATTCCTCTTTTTAAATCAACGGACGTGATTTGGTTCAGGACTTCGACATTCAGAGTTTTCAACTCTCAAACCTTGTTTTCTCTATAGTGGCTATATCCCGGAGTGGAAGATCTACTGACACCTGTCCCTCTCAATCGGGCGGTTAACATGAACTCCGAATCTCCGGCATTTAGGAGTTCTTTTTCAATACCCTCTCTTTCTTCTGGATTGATTTCTCCCGAAGTGGAAGATCGTTTTCCATGTGTCCTCTCAAAATCAACGACCCCGGTCCTCTTCGAGAATTCGACACTTTTAAACCAAGACGAGATCTATGGCCTTCAACTCCCTTCTCGATAAACATTCGAGATTCTTCTTTGGAACTTCGACGCTTTCAAACTCTTCTCCTTTGCATTCTCCCAGAGTGCTTCCACCTAGAATCCACGATCTATTGCCACACGCCCTTCTGGATCTATGGTCTAGATTCACTTTGGGTCTCCGAATCTCTGGGCTTTGGGAGTTTCAACTCTCAACTGAAACTCTCGAAGTGTTTTTCCAAAAATATTTGGTCTAATGACACATGTCTCCTATCAGCCAACAAACGGGATCCACTTTGGCCCTTCGACTCTTCATCTCTTTGGGATTTATAAGTTTCAAAATTCTATGCTCTCATTTCTTCCGATGTGCATTCACTCAGAGATTACGATCTATCGACATGTACCCCTCCTGGCGTTCAACAACCAGGACCTAATTCAACTCTTTACCCATATTCCACAGACTTATGCCACCTGTCCTCTGGATCTGATGACTGATGTTTACTTTGGGTCTTTAGAGTTCTCAAACCTCAAATTTCTCCTTCCTTCGAAGTGCACAGATTTATGTCGTGTATCCCTCTGAATCAGACGATTGAAATTCACTTCGGATTTTTGGGGTTTGGAAATATCAACTCTCAACCTTTGTTCCCTCCTTAATATCACGATCTATCTCCATGCATCTCTCTAGATATGAAGATCCAGATTCACTCTAAACTTTGGGTTTCAAGAGTTTCAACTCTCAGCTGAAACATTTGAAGTGATTTTTCCCAGAGCCTTGGATCTATGGACATGTACCTCCCCTGACGACCAATAATTAGGATTTACTTTAGCGATTTCAAACTCTCCTTGACCACAAGCTCTCGCTCAGGGGTTGTGGATCTTGCACCACCTGTCCCTCTTGGCGATGAATGATCCCAAATCGCTTCGGGACTTCAGAACTTTGGCCAGTCAATCCTCTTGTGCACACAAAGATTAACATTCATGCACTTTACCTTAGATCGGATGACTATCATCCCCTTATGCTCAGATCCGACGGTCAGGATATGTTCCTTCTTAGTGCTTCTCCTTTGTTTCCCTGGACACTGATTTAATGGTATAGGCTTCTCCCCATAATCGATCTAACAACTTATGTCACTCCTCCTCTTGAGATTTTAACTTCTTCCAACTTGGAAGAGTTTTGTAGATGTTCAAAGGCCTCAACCTTCCTTCCTCTTGCGAGCCTGACTATCTTGGGTCTCACCTTTTCTCTTGAAAATGTTATCTCTTCTGAGCTTTTCGATTCTCTCAGACCGACGATACCGAAGGACTCCGTTACTTTGTGGATTTCCTAAGGGGCTCACGACCATCCATCTCACAATGGTTCAAGATCCGATGGTCATGATATGACCAATACCGAGGTGTCTGTCGATCAACGGTTCACAATAATTGTGGGGTCCAACCTCCACAATATGGGAAGTTCTCGCTCAACTATAGTATAATCCTAGATGTTTATATTCCATCCCCAATGCGATCAACGACGTGGGTTGATTGCGGGCCGTGAACTAGCAGGTCCACTAAATTCACCTTCACACTCCGCAATGATTCCCAACCATCGATTAAATCAAGCGACTGGTGTTTGATTTAGTAAATCTAGTGAGTATTTGAGTCAATATGACAACCGAGATGGCCTCTCCTCTCTCTAAATGGCTCGCATCCATCTCTGTTGTCAGATTCTTAAGTCATCAGTAGTTTGGGTAACTTGACTATCATCTACTTCCTAGATCTGATGGTCGAGATGTTTCCCAGGCATCCTCAGATCTAAGGTTCAGATTTAACTTTGAGATTTTGTAACTTCGGGGATTTTTCCTCCCTTACGACAAAATTGTTCAATTCCCCGAACTTGCGAAGCCCAAATTACTCCAAGGGTTAACTCCCATGCTCTTTCCCATATCCAACGATCACAACGAACCGTGGATTCTTCCAAACATATTTCGTCCATTCATCTTCCCAAACAAAGGAACCATCCCCTTCGATACTTCAACCTCACTACTCTCCCTGAGCTTTGTTAGCTCTAAAAGGCTTAAGATATTTATGCTCTTTCTCCCGAACATAACATTTAGAAGGGTCTTCTGCACACTCCTTGTGCTCCTTTATCAAGTTTAGAACTTGAGGATTTCTCAGTCTCTGCCTGCTATATAGAGATTTTGTGCACATATTCACTACCTCTTCCGAGCTTAACAAACTCTGTCCTCAAAGATACTTAGGTTAACTATGCCCAAGGTCGATGAACTCACAATCCTCTTATTTTAACTTAAGCCACCACAGGGCTCAGGCATTTATGTGTACAAGTCAAAAAATTACATACTTGCTTAAGTACACAATCTAAACAAGAATAAAGAGATGCAGTATAACCATTAAGAAAACATACACATCCCCGGGTCATTCACAATATATCCCATTGCATTACATAATTACAGCTCAATTTCACAGGGTATGAGAATACTTATCTATTACAAGTTGCATCCAACTAACTGACTGTGGCCATGTGCCTTTCCATCCAACCATAGGCTCAGAGGCATTCATTATTATCACTTTGGCCACCCCCGTGCCAAGCCATGATATCACTAGGGATTTTACGACATCTCTCATAGAGACTCTCTTTGTCTCAGTGACCTTGTGAGGTTTATCATATGCTTCCTCAACATAAAGCTCACGTTCGGTCCCTCAGGTCATGTTCTCTGCACTTCCTTTCGGTTCATGCATCTCCCTTATGATATTGATCTCTCCTCACATATCATGTTGTGTCTCTGTATGTATATTACCTTCCCTCCTCTGGAAGGTTTCCAACCTATCTTGTTCCTTCTGTCAGAAGGAAGCTCGGGTCTGCAAGTCTGTGTGGTACTTCGACCTGACATCCTACAGCTAGACCATGCTTCCATTCATGGGGGTGGTTGATAATTCAACCACTATTCCTTTCATCATTAAATGATTTCTTTCATCTAGAGATATCATGGCTCATACTTCAAGGCTTCACCCCACCAACAACCAGTTATGGGCAGTTTAACAATAATATATTTACATTATCCACATGCCTTAGCATGGTAATCCCATTTTATGATTAATTACAAGCTGGGGGAAACATGGTGTTACAATTTCCTCCCCCTTAAAGGAATACCGTCCTCGGTGTTCTTTCTCAAAAACACTTGTCATGCCTTTCTCATTCAGTTGTTTCAGAAATCTTAATCCTTGTTTCTCGGTCAGGTCCTTTTTCAGACCCTTAATCTTGGTCACTTGCTTTCAATAATTCTTGGACAACAAGCACATTAGTCATAGTCTTATGCGAAAATATTGCATAAATTTTTTTTTAGGAAAATTTCATAACCTTAGCATAATAATTATCTGCGCAGTTTGTAGATTTGTATCCACATGGTTGTTTTGTTATTTAGGCTCATTGTTTTTCCTTGACATACCCATTGGGTGCATGCTCCCAATCAATATTTTACAAGAACTATCAATGTTTCATCTTCCTTTCAGTCACTCACCCTCCAAGCCTAGGCTCAGGCATCCCCTTCTCTGCTATATAGTCCCTCGGGTGATCCATCTTGCCTTGCCAAGGTTTTCTCACACAGGAAGAACTACCCATCGTGTGCATGATCCCAATCAATATCTTACAAGAACTATTAAGGTATCTTCTTTCTTGTGGTCACTCACCCTCCAGGCCTAGGCTTAGGCATCCCCTTCTTTGCTATACAGTCCCTTAGATGATCCATCTTTCCTTTCCAAGGTTTTCTCGCACATAAATAATTCCAGAGACTCTATCGAGTCTTACAATTGAGGCGTCCCTCATACTTGCTCTACTGAGGTGTCCCTTCGGCTTGTGTTACCTCAACACATCATATTCTAGGCGATCATGGCTTACCATGGGGTTCTCATGGCTTAACAATAGCCATTTTTCATGCTTTACAGCTTGACAGCCTTCCGACTCAGCTAAAGTTAGGGACAAAGGTTACTCTCCTTATCTTGGCACATAAATAGTTAGGGATGAAGGTTACTCTCCTTCTCCTGACTCAATCATAGATAGGGATGAAGGTTATTCTCCTTCTCCCGAGTAAGTCTCTATTTCATGCAATCAAATTATACTCTTTCTTATAGTTCTCCCTCAAACCTGAGAGATTAGTAGCTCGTCTCTGCACTCTTCACATATCTTTCCCTTTCACCTATATCACAGGTATACAAAAATTCACGAGACATCATAAATTTTAAATTCAAAAATTTTCTTGTAAATCTATCACCCACAGATTTCCAAATTCCACATTCTGTTCTCATATTTGTTTTGCACAGGAACCAAATTCATAATTATGGGACTTTCCTTCCCATAGCGGTTTGGCTCAACATGCAATTGGTCTTCCTTATGGATTACAACGCTTCCATATCAAAGACTCCTTTACTTCCTGCACTTTCAACTTCAATCAACCAAACAAATTGTTAGTTTCTCATGCTCATTTATTTTTATTGCACCTTTATAATGTCATCACAACTAATTTCAGAATTATGCATACTATCAATCAAATTCACTTTCTCAAAAAGGAAATACCATTCCTTGCAGTTTGTCTCAATAGGCAATTGGTATTCATTATGGGCTTACAATACTGCCATATCCAAGACCCATTTCCTCCTACAATTTCAACATTCCTCAGTCAAACAAATTGTTAGTTTTCATGCACATTACCTTTTTAAAGTCAAGCATACTAATAGTCCAAGTCATTTTCATTTATTCAAGGATACAAAGAAAAAGGACACATCATCCCTTACCTATGCATCATTTTAGCCTACCAAAATTTTCAGAATGTAATTCAAATATCAATTGACTTTAGTGAATGTGCCAACATTCATGGCCACATTCATACCCAATGCACCCTTGCATTGATTTTTAAGTTTCCCACACTTTACGACACATACTTTTCCATGGTGCGATGGAGCTTAGCCAAGATTTTCAACATATGTCTTATTGATTCTCATAGTCATCCTCTGATTGAGGTTGTTCATTATTGGTAACTGTCTTTATCAATAGTTCTAATCTATTTCTTTCTACACGTGACATACATCATAAACAAATTAGTCGTCATGTAAATTAAAAATGCAAGTATCATAACATTTAAATTAATAAAACATTTTCAGACATGTCCTAGCATATTTGTATGCACTTCATCACATTATCCTTAATTGTTTCATGAGTGTAACACAATAGTTCTCAATTGTTTCTACAGTATTACAACCATCATCACTATGGTGTCAAAACATTTACTTTCATCAGCGTACTAGCTTTCTTATCCCAGAGAAAAACATAATACACAGCAAGAAAAGAATTGAGGGCTCTCCCCTTCTTCAAATTCTTTCTACATCGCCTGGGAATTTTCATCCCAGCTGAGTTATTTCTAAGGCCTCACTATCTTTTATCTACTCTTGAAATTTACTCACTGTTGGGATCTTCCTGCTCTTTTCCTTGAGCAACGTTGGTTAGGCCTCACCCTAACCTTTTTGGAATACAACAACATGCTTTAATAGAAAACTTTTTTGTTCATAATGGGTCATGAACCTTTGCATCCTACACATTACCATTCGGTTATCAGAATGGTCAATATTCATTTATTAGT
>JZKD02S2352986.1:885108-898663 GCA_000966675.3 Picea glauca | reverse complement strand
GACGGCCGTACTGCAGCTCTATTCCTCTTCAATCACATCATTACTCGTTTTGGTATACCACATGCCATTGTCACCGACCATGGTGCACACTTCAAAAACCAGAGGATGAGCGAGTTACATGTCAAATTGGGTTTTCGCCATGAAAACTCATCCCCTTACTACCCTCAAGCGAACGGGCAAGTAGAAGCTATCAACAAAGTCTTAAAAACCATGATCCAATGTATGGTAGGGGAAAACAAGACATCGTGGCATTTACAACTATTTTACTCTCTTTGGGCCTATCGCACGTCCGTGAAAAACTCAACTGGATTCATTCCTTTCCAGTTGGTCTATGGCATTGAGGCCGTCCTACCAATCGAGTGTGAAATTCCATCACTCAAGTTGAAAGTAGAACTCCTGCCCCATACTTCTACAGAAGAAGAACGATTCTTGTATCTATCTAAGCTGGACGAAACATGCCATGATGCTGCTCTCGTTAATGAGGCACATCGGAAACGAGTTAAGAGTCAATATGACAAATCCGTCCAACCTCAAGCCTTCGCAGAAGGAGACTTAGTCCTCGTTTATGACCAAGCACACGATAAATTGGGATCAGGAAAGTTAGAACCTATGTGGCACGGTCCTTACATCGTGAAGCGTGTTTTACACAAAGGTGCTTATGAACTAGTAGACCATGATGGAATTTCCTTGGGAGAACCCCGAAACGGGCTCTACCTTAAGAGGTACTATGCCTAGATCACCTAGCATGTGTACTTTGTACATTATTGTATTTTAGTTTGGTGTGTCTTTTCTTTCGCGTGCTCGAGTCTTTACCATTGCCACTCATGACTGTGCCTGTGTTTTCATGCGTAGATGATGTCTGCCTTTCCTATCTTTTTTGGGTTCGCGGATGGCGCCAACCGACATACCCGGAACATTGCCTCGACGACATGGGTTATTTATCAATTTGACGAAGTGGTGAGTTCAGGAGGCATCTGTTTAGGACCAGTGACCAACAATATGGTAGAATATCACGTTGTCATTGGGTTGTTGACTCAAGCCTCCTCCCTAGGTATCTCTCGTATCATTATTTACTTAGACTCCCAACTCGTGGTTTATCAACTCAACCGCATCTATGCTATCCGTAGTCCTATCCTGCCACGTCTACACTTGCAAGTGCGCCATCTTGAACGAATGTTCGATTACATCGAATATAGACACATTCCTAGAGAACTCAATAGTGTTTCAGATTCGTTAGCCAATTATATTATGGATCAGTATTTAGCCCACAGATAAGATTCAAGGAAAGCAAAAAACTGTACATTGAATGTAAATTAAAACACACCACAGACATCATCATGTATAAATCATCGGCATCATAAAAACTCAAAACTGTATATATATATATATATATATATATATATATATATGGCGTGACTGATATGTTTTCATTACATCAAAAAGTCTGTAAGAGAGCAAAATATTGGGTCCATCCGTCCATACAATATCGCCTGACAAGGTATACAAAAAACATGATCATGAGGAGACTCTAATCTCCCCGCGCCACATTATGTTGTGAGTAACATAATACTGCGCGTACTACATGCCTCAACAGAGAATTAATATTCTTTGGCACCCCTACAGTGTGGCGCTGCAGATGCAAAGGCACATCCCCCCTCCGCAGAGGAGGGATTCCCATAGTAAGGCCTTGGAGGTTCCTCTCAACCTCCCGAAGGCCCACCACCGGTACTGCTAGGTCTGCTACAACTGGGACGCCGCCACGACGTCCTGGCACTGGTATATCCACTGGGCGTACTGCTCCCTTGTCTGCATATTGAAAACAAAACATCTATTAAAAAACTCTCTTACATACCCAGAAAAATACATATACATCAAAAACTTAAAAAACAAAACTTGACAAGGAATGGCTTAGTTTCTTACCTGACTCGTCCCAATCCTCTCCCGTGGGTAAAATCAGGTCCATACTCCCACGGAAGTCTACGTTAGCGTAGGGGAAGTCCTCTATCCAGAGGTACTGTTGTCTCAACCAGGCAAAGAAGTCACCAGTAAAATGAAACTCTGACTCCGAGACTAGTCTAGGAGACAGACTAGTCCATCTCTCCATACGAGGCTCGTCCACTGGTCGTACTGCCAGTGCGATCTGAGGCTGCATCTGAGGGATACACTCCAAGAATAATGAGACTAAGAACGAGCCATAACCGAACTGTTTCTGACCGTTCCTGCATCGAGAGATCTGTTCCTTCACATTCCGAAGGAACACCGCACTCCAATTGAACAATGTTGGTTCTAAACATTGAACAACATAGGCCACCTGTGATCTCGAGGTCAAATGAGCACTAGTGCTACCAGTCACACTTGTGATAGCAAACAATATCGATCGAAGAGGCAGATCTCGTATATCCTTGATAGGGATCCTGTCCCCTACCAATCTCGCTCTCGGAACACAGTGACGTGCCAGATACACGTCCACCTGCTCAGGCAATGCCCTCTGCCCTGTAAAATCTATGGGGACCCCTCTTTTCGAGAGGCTGGTCAAAAAGTACACATCCTCCAACTCAATAGTCAGGAGTTGTGTACCAATGTGGAATCCCTGTTCCGTAACATCCCACAAGCCAATCATGTGCTCAAGTAGTAGAATCTCTCTTTTCATTTTTTGCAATTTGAAAAACTTGAGAAAACCACAGGCCCTCAAAGCAACCCATGTACGGGGACTTCGTAGAGTGGCTAAATCATCCATCTCGTGTTCTCTCTCTTTCCACTCGATCATGGTTGCCGAATACACCTACAAAACAAAAAAATCAAAATTGGCATCATCCCCCACGTTTTTGTGATTTCGGCGATTTTCAAAAGCATTTTAAAACGTAAAATAAAATGCCCATGACATCTAAAAGCAACCAATCTTCCTTTTTGACCACCACACCCTTTAACATTTACCAAACAATGATCAAAACGTGGTAAAAATGCAAAACGACTTGAGGGGGTGTGTGGGCCCTTTGGGGGAAATTTCTATGAGTTTCTTTCAATAAAATGGCCGGTCTAATCAAGTGTAAGCGTGTAGACATCACAACTACCCTTCCCCAATACATTTTTGTGAAAGAATCCCCCCATTTCATCAACTTTTAAAAGGAGGTCGATTTGGTTCAAAATGAACGGCCTAGGGCTTTGTGTTTTAAACTAATTATGCCATGAAAATAAACTTGAAACCATGCAATTGAAAGAGTAAAGGACAAGCACCTACCTGGTTTGAACGGTGAGCAAAACGGTTGATCGTAGCTCCGACACCGAGAAAAACAAGATTTGTTCCAATCGAGATTCTCCAACACTCCACAAATTATTGCCAATGAAAATGGTAAATGAGTTTTTACATCAATTTCTATATATAAAATTTCATTTTTATAAGATATGGTCATTTTGGGTTTCTCTAATGGTGTAAATGGCTTCACTAATATCTGGTTTGCAGCTTCTAGCATTGCAGGATTCTTGGCAGTTCTAATGAATTATTCACCTTGTCGTATTTACGAGCATAGTCTTAGTTTGTTCTCGAGCTCGACAATATGAGAACGTAACCGGCTAAACTTTTATCACTTTTTCGGACCCATACGGATACATCACACGAAAAAGGAACCCCCCTGGAGTCTACTTTAAACCCTTTTCAGACTCTCTAAATATGAAAAGATTGTCGAGTGATCCTGCTTTCTTTCACACTCGTTAAAAGGTCAGAAAGAGCATCTTTTGAGAAATAGTTTAACCCTTTTTCGGTCTCGTTGGACTACTGTACGAAAAAGGAACTGAGAGAGTTCTCTTTTAAGTGTTTTTCCAAACTCTATAATCCCGAAAAACCTTTGAGTTTTCTGTCTTTGGACTCGTTAAAGCACAAATCGACAGACCCATATGGGAACGAACCCTTACTTCTTCCGGTTCGTTAAACAAAGGAAGAGGAACTTACCAAAGGTGAGTTATATCAAGCATGTGTTATCCTCCTCAAGCTCATTAAATCAAAAAGAGGTACTCATCTATCTGGATGGGGGAAAAATTGAAAGGAGCAAGCCAAGCAGTCTCTTGAGAACACCATTCATCACTTCTTAGAGTCGCCCTTGAACACGGCACTTTGTCATTTTGCATACATCATAATCCGCTGACCCTCTGCACTGAGCCAATCCTTTGAGTTTCCTTTCACTCCTTTGAGTCACTTGACGCAAGTCAAGGTACCCGCTGCATAGTTTTGGACCATGTCATGTTTCGCTGTTGTGCCTCAGTGTTCAAGGGAAGTATCCGCCTCGAGAGTCAGCCATCCCAAATATCTTGCCTCAAAACCTGTGTCAGTCCATGTCCGTTTGATCTACCAATTACATCTCCTTGTCTGTTTCGTGTCGTTGATGGGGGATACATCAAGGCGCTCCCTCGACGAGTCTATTCCTATCGCCTCCAACACATTATCCAGGAATTAGACTTAGAAACCATTTAGTACTTTGGGACCTGCATGCCTCAATGGCAGGCCTCCTCACATTCGACAGTGGGTTTACATCATTGACCCCTGATCGAATGATTCAATGAATGTTCGAATTCAGTTCATCTATTCACATCTGGTGGAATGTACTAAGGTACCTTGGGAATCATTGACATTAATGGTGATCTCCCTCGCACTTGTTAACGGTTTACCTCATCGACCGGTAATCAAGTGGTTTCTGCCATGTTCGACACCAARACATCTATTCACATGGTCAGATTCGTACCATATTGGGATTGGTATGAAGACCCTGGGTTGATGTAATTCACTTTGATATATGCTTCACCCAGGTTGCGAAGGAGTTCTGGACTAAGAACACATACATTGTCACATAGATCCACTGTGTATTGGTCGTGGCTATGTCTTGTTATCTCGTAGATCCACTGTGTATTCTTCGTGGCTACGATCAGTCTGAGTCATCAAAGTATAGATCCACATTGTATTTTCGGTGGCTATACCCTTTTATCAATACAGTTATGGATCCACAGTGTATTTTATGGCGGCCATATCCTACTGAGTCTTGAATTATCCAAGCATAGGTATGCCTGCCTTGGATTTTGAAACATGTCATGATATTTGTTGGATGTTTGTGTGCAGCTTTCGTCAGGTTCTCTGAGTCTATACCCTTGCTTGAACATCTACAAAGCATTTTAGTCATCAGTTCGCATCTTATAACTTCATACTTTGGGAGGCATTCTGTTACACGTCGAAATTGCTCAGATGGATAAGTGTCGCATTGTCCCTATCAACTGTCGTAAGTGTCGCATCTTCCCTATCAACTTTCGCAAGTGTCACAAGTTGATCACTGGTGTCGCAAATGAAGTTCAAACATGATGCCATGATAACGACACTAAGGAAGCACTTATGACATCTCACATGACTCATTTGAAGGAAGAGAACTGGTTTACTGGGATCAAATGAATCTTGACACCTGAAAGGAGCCCTGAAACTGAGGTTTGGAGAGGGAACGCTCCCCTAATGCAGCTGTAGAAGCGTTGGCGCTCCCCTATGATGTCTTAGGGAGCGCTATAACTCTCCCTAGACCCTTTTGGAGGAGCGTTGCTCATCTTAAGAGCGCTGACGCTTCCCTAAGGCCTGCCAAGGAGCGCTACAATGCTCTGAGACTCCTTCTGAAGGAGCGCTCCCTATTCTGAGTCAGTTGTTAGCCCATTGAGAAGAATAAGGGAAGGAACATTCAAGATTAGGAGGCAGTTGTGCTCGAATTCTTGTTCTCATAAACAGATCCCTGATCTATGGAGAAGGTTCCCAACTGGTTCTAAACATAACTCAAGAGGTTAGGCTCCTCCCAACCTATTTAAGAAGGCTCTATGATGGTGGAAAGGGGGAAGAATTGAATATGTGAAACTTATGATCTTGGAGGAAACTTACAGTCAGCCAAAGGAGATTGATCAGTGAAGCTTCTGTTATCCAGGTCTTGGATATTTCAGGCAAGGGTTAGACGAAGAGGACTTGACGAAGCTGTCGCATTCACATCTACGATTGTAAGTACTGCTGTCGTTATTCTCATTAATATGACACGCTTGGCCTGTTTCTCTCTAGTTTGTGTCTGATGTTACATGAACTTATCATTCAATGGTAGATCTGTTTTCAAGCTAATATCAATAGAGTAGGAAGTAGTCGTATCTTTCTTTGTCTGTAGAACTCAGCGAGGAGCAAAAGATTGGAGCGCAACTCAGAGCGTGCAGGGACAAACGTCGATAACAGGTACTTCTATCATCCTTCCTCCTCATGTGTTAGTTTAGATAGATTTGAAAGAAATTCAGTGTCCACGTTAAGAATTTTTCTGTCTAGGGTTAAGGTCAAGATCTAGAGGTCGATATACTTGTCCGCAGGCAGATTTTCCTACAACAACAGTTTTCCAAGTTAATTAGAGTGCACGATTCCCAAGGCAGTGCAATCATAACAGTCCATACAACAGAAGGAAGGGAAGTATGTACAGTGAGAAGATAGTTCGTACAACAAAAGGGAGGCATGATTTCCAAGAAATAAGTTTGTACAATCTGTATTGTACTTGCTGGCATGATTTTCGAGGCAGATTTTTGTGCATTTATTGCTACTGTTTGTTATTTGTACAGTGACACGATTGCCAAGAAATCAGGCTGCTGTTTGGTTGGCATGTGTGGGAAGTTGAAGCTTGCTGGCACAAATTTCTAGAAAGAAATCAGATTGCTGAGATAAGTTGATTTTCATTTCTGATTTACAGTTGGAATTAATAAATTTCTAGGTTGTAAGAAATTTCAGATCTGCTCTTGAATAATAGAAATAATCTCTCTAGGGTTTTCCCCACAGTGGGGTTTTTGCCCTGGTCATTGGACCAAAAATCGATTGTTTATTTATTGCCTTATTAGAGTATGGGTCAGTGATTTACTTGACTTAAGTGTTTTAGCTTTCAGTTGCTTTCAGTTTTAAAGGCATTTATTAAAAGACTAAAATCTCAGGTTAGTCAAGTGTTTGACGAAATGTGTGAATGAAATATTTTTGATTTTGTCATAAAAAAATTTCATGGTATCAGAGCAAGGACTCTGTAAGAAGTGTGTTCTGTAGAATTTGATTTCAGAGTTGGTAAAAGACAAAAGGGGAATATTTGTTTGAATATGGATTCCATTAGACTTGAAGACCGGTTAGATGGCATTTCTAATTATTTACAATGGAAGGTTAGAATGACAACTATTTTTAAAGAAAATAAACTGTGGGCTCTTGTCACTACTGTGATAGTTCCTCCCAACGATCCTATTGCCTTGGATATACATGAAGTCAAAGAGGCCAAATCCCAGAGACTCATTTTGGATGGAGTAAGGGATGCACTCATCCCACACCTGGCTGAAAAGAAGACAACCAAAGAAATGTGGGAGGCATTGAAAAACCTATACGAGGCTAAAAATGAAAACCGTAAGATGGCACTCAAAGATAAACTGCATTCAATCAAGATGACCATGGGTGAGAGTGTGGTTCCATATATTACCCAGTTGGCACAAGTTAAGGATGAACTGATAGCTATGGGGGAAGTCATCTCAGATTCGAAGCTTGTGAGGATAGCCTTGAGAGGTTTTACAAAGGATTGGGAAGTCTTTGTAAAATGCATTGTGGGACATGAAAAACTTCCAGATTGGAGCAGACTTTGGGATGATTTCACTCAGGAGGAGATCCAAGTGAATGGAGAGAAGGGAAGAGCGGGAGCTACTGAGGAGAACTTTTCTCTTCTGTCAAAGGGAAAGGGAAAAAGTAAGAAGGGTTCCAGGATTGACATCAACAAAGTTCGTTGCTTTGCATGCAATGAATATGGCCACTATGAAGCACAGTGTCCCAACAATAAGGGGAAAAAGGAGAAGAAGAAGGAGAAACAAGTAGCATCCTCTACAGAGGTAAATGAATTTAGTGAGAAGCTTGAAAAAGAATTTTCTCTTGTTTCCATTGTTTCTAGTGGCAACAACAATAGCTTTGAGTTTGATAGGACTTGGATAGTGGACAGTGGGGCCACTAGTCATATGACAGGAATGTTGGATTCATTTTTGTTCATATCTGAGATTGGTCTTGGTCATGTCATGAATGGGACTCACCATATTAGAGGATTCAGTAGTGTCAGGTTTCCGTTGGACTTCAGAGAGACCTTGAAAGTTGAAGGGGTGTTGTTTGTACCAGGGTGGAGAGTTAATCTCCTCTCAGTCTCAACTTTGGAGGATGTTGGATATGTAATCACTTTCAAACGTGGTTATGTTCATATTCATGCAATAGATGAGGTTCCCATCAGGACAGTTCTGATTGGAGAAAATAGAGGCAGAGTATACACAATTCTTGTCCAGCATGTGATATGTCAGTCAGGTTGGATATCTGACTCAGAGGGAGAGCAAGAAGCTCCAAGGACTGAAGGTGCACCCAAATGTTAGTCCTCAATTTAGCGATCTAGTAATAGTAGAAAGATAAACCGGTATGATTTAATCCAGTCAGAAAATGCTCAGAGACGAGAAAGGATTTCTTGAAGCATCAGTAGAAGACACAGTTCCACCAGACCAGTTCAAATGCATCATTCAGGTTCAGAGGGAGTAACCACTGTAGATAGCTTGGAGTTTGAGAATGGTCCTAGAAGTGGTAAAGTTAGGAGGACCTCCCTCATTAAGAGGGAGTGTTGAAATGTAACAAGGGATGTCCTCATTCATGTTTTTGTGTTTTGTAATGGGGGGAACATAAAAGTCATATTTCCTAGACATGTTTTATTTGTAAAGTGACTTTTTAAATAAAGTTCTTTAATAAAGTGAATGTACTTTATAACTTAAAGTGATTTAAAGTTTTGGGACCCAAAAGTATTTAATGAGCATTTATTACTTATTTTGTAATTAATGAGGACCATTAAATATGATCCCTCAGATTAGACTTATGATAGCCATTAGATTGAAGTTGGTTATGTAAGTTATGGTTTCTTGGGAAAAGAGAAGAGTACGTATACATGCTTAGGAATGTGAGAAGAACACACAGTAAAGACAAAGGAGAGAGAGATCAGATTTCTGGAGAGTTTAAGAGCACAATTTTCCAAGTTAATTAGAGTGCACGGTTCCCAAGGCAGTGCGATCATAATAGTCTATACAACAGAAGGAAGGGCAGTCCGTACAATGAGAAGACAGTCTGTACAATAAGAGGGAGGCATGATTTCCAAGAAATAAGGACGTACAGTACTTGCTGGCATGCTTTTCGAGGTAAATTTATGTGCATTTATTGCCGTTGCTTGTTATCTGTACAGTGACATGATTTCCCAAAAATCGGGTTGCTGTTTGGTTGGCCTGTGTGGGCAGTTGAAGATTGCTGGCACAAAATTCTAGAAAGAAATCAGATTGCTGAGATAAGTTAATTTGCATTTCTGATTCACAGTTGGAATTAATAAATTTCTGGGTTGTAAGAAATTTCAGATCTGCTCTTGAATAGTAGAAATAATCTCTCTAGGGTTTTCCCCATGGTAGGGTTTTTTCCCTGGTCATTGGACCAAAAATTACTTGTCTATTTATTGCCTTATCAGAGTATGGGTCATTGATTTACTTGACTTAAGTGTTTTAGCTTTCAGTTTCTTTCAGTTTTAAAGGCATTTATTAAAAGACTAAAATCTCAGGTTAGTCAACTGTTTGACGAAATGTGTGAATGAAATATTTCTGATTTTGTCATTAAAAATCTTCATTCTCTGCAGTGACTATCTCTCGGAGTGGAAGATATACTAACACATGTCTCTCTCAATCGGGTGGTTCACATGAACTCCGGCTCTCTGGACTTCAGGAGTTCTTGTTCAATACCCTCTCTTTCTTTCAGAGTGATTTCTCCCAAAGTGACCGATCATTTACCACGCGTCCTCTCAAAATTAACGGCCCTGGTCCTCTTCAGGACTTCGACACTTTTCAACCAAGACGAGATCTATGGCATTCAACTCCATTCCCGATCAACGGTTGAGATTCTTCTTCGGAACTTCAATACTTTAAAACTCTTCTCCTTTTCATTCTCTCGGAGTGATTCTACCCGGAATCCACGATCTGTCACCAAGCACCCTTTTGGATCTATGGTCCAGATTCATTGTGGGTCTCAGAATCTCCAAGCTTCGGGAGTTTCAACTCTCAACTGAAAATATTGAAGTGTTTTTCTCGAAATCTCTGGTCTAATGACACGTGTCTCTTATCGGTCAATGGACGGGATCCACTTTGGTCCTTTGGCTCTTCAGGCTTTGGAAGTTTCAAACTTCTACGCTCTCGTCTCTTCCGAAGTGCATTCACCCAGAGATTCTGATCTATTGACACGTACCCCTCCTAGCAATCAATGACTAGGACCTACTTCAGCTCTTTACCTAGAGTCCACAGACTTACACCACCTTTTCTTTAGATCCGACGACTGATGTTTACTTCAGGTCTTCAAAGTTCTCAAACCTCAAATTTATCCTTCCTTCGAAGTGTGCATATTTCTACCACATGTCCCTCTGAATCAGATGGATGAAATTCACTTTCGATTTTCGGGGTTCAAAAATCTCAACTCTCAACCTTTTCTCCCTCTTAAATCTCATGATCTGTCTCCATGCGTCTCTTTGGATCTGACGATCCAGATTCACTGTGAACTTTAGGTTTTGGGAGTTTCAACTCTTAATTGAAACCTTTGAGGTTAGTTTTCTTGGTGTGTTGGATATGTGGACACGTACCTCCCCTGAAGACCAACAGTTAGGATTTACTTCGATGATTTCAAACTCTCCTTGACCAAAAGCTCTCACTCAAGGGTTGCGGATCTTGCACTACCTGTCCCTCTTGGCAATGAATAGTCCCAAATCGCTTCGAGACTTCGAGACTTTGGCTAATCAATCCTTCTATGCACACAAAGGTTAACACTCATGCACTTTATCTTAGATCGGATGACTATCATCCCCTTGCACTCAGATCCAACTGTTAGGATCTATTCCTTCCCAGCGCTTATCCTTTTTTTCCCTGGACGCTAATTTAATGGTCTAGGATTCTTGCCACAATCGATTTGACAACTGTTGTCACTTCTCCTCTTGAGATTTTAACTTCTTCCGACTTGGAAGAGTTTTGTATATGTTCAAAGGTCTCAGCCTTCCTTCCTCTTGTGAGCCTGGCTATCTTGGTTCTCACCTTTTCTCTTGAAAACGTTATCTCTTCTGATATTTTTGATTCTCTCAGACTGACAATATTGAAGGACTCGGTTACTTCGTGGATTTACTAAGGGGTTGAAAACCATCCATCTTGAAATGGTTCAAGGCATGACAATCATGATCCGACCAATACCAAGGTGTCCGTCGATCGATGGTTCACAGTAATTGGGGGGTCCAACCTACACAATCTGGGAAGTGCTCGCTTTAATCTAGTCTAATCCTAGTCATTGATATTCCATTCCCAATGAGATCAATGATGTGGGTTGATTACGGGTCATGAACTAGCAGGTCTACTAAATTCACCTTTGCACTCCGCAATGATTCCCATATATCGATTAAAACGAGCAGCTGGTGTTTGATTTGGTAACTCTAGTGAGTATTTGAGTCGATCTGATGACCGGGATGGCCTATCCTCTCGTTAAATAGCTCGCATCCATATCCGATGTCAGATTATTAAGCCATTGGTAGTTCAGGTAACTTGACTATCACCTACTTCCTAGATCTGATGGTCGAGATGTTTCCCAGGCATCCTTAGATCTAAGGTTCATATTTAACTTCAGGACTTCAGAACTTCTGGTGTTTTTCCTCCCTTACGACAAACTTGTTCAATTCACCAAACTCGTGAAGTCTGAATGACTCCAAGGGTTAACTCCCGCATTATTTCTTGTATCCAATGGTCACAACGGACCGTGGCTTCTTCTGAACAAATTTCATCTGTTCATCTTCCCAAAAAAAGGAACCATCCCCTTCGATACTTCGACCTTGCTACTCTCCCTGAGATTTTTTAGCTCTGAAAAGGTTAAGATCTTTGCGCTCTTTCTCCTAAAATTAACGTTTAGAAGGGTCTTCTGCACACCCCTTACGCTCCTTTATCAAGTTTATAACTTGAGGAGTTCTCAGTATCTGCCCGATCTATAGAGATTATGTGCATATTTGCACTACCTCTCCTGAGCTTAATAGACTGCGTCCTCCCGGAGACTTAAGGTAACTGTGCCCAAGGTCGACAAACTCACAGTCCTCTTATTTTAACTTAAGCCACCACAGGGCTCAGGCATTTACGTGTACAAATTAGAGAATTCCATACTTGCTTAAATACACAATATAAACAATAATAAAGAGATAAAATATACCAATTAAGAAAACATACACATCCCTGGGTCATTCAAAGTATATCCCATTTCATTACATAATTAAAACTCAATTTCACAGGATATGAGAATACTTATCTATTACAAGTTGCATCCAATTAAATGACTGTGGGTGTGTGCGTTTCAACCCAACCATAGGCTCAGAGGCATTCATTCTTAGCACTCTATCCACCCCCGTTCTAAGCCATGATATCACTAGGGAGTTTACAACATCTCTCATAGAGACTCTCTCTGTCTCAACAACCCTTCGAGGTTTATTAGATGTTTCCTCAGCATCAAGCTTGTGTTGGGTCCCTCAGGTCGTGTTCTCTGTACTTCCTTTTGGTTTGTGCATCTCCCTGATGAGCTTGCACTCTCCTCATGTCTCTTGCTGTGTCTCGGTATGTATCTTACCTTCCCTCCTCTAGAAGGTTTCCGACTTGTCCTGTTCTTTCTGTCAGAAGGAAGATCGGGTCTGCAGGTCTCTATTGTACTTCGAGCTGACATCCTGCATCTAGACCATGCTTCCATTCATGGGGGTGGTTGATAATTCAACCACTGGTCCTTTCTTCATTAATTGATTTATTTCCTCTAGAGATATCATGGCTCGTAATTCAAGGCTTCACCCCCCAACAATCAGTTATGGGAAGTTTAACAATAATACATTTACATTATCCACATGCCTTAGCATGGTAATCCTATTTTATGATTAATTACATGCTGTGGGAAACAAGGTGTTACACCCTTTTGTCTTCTTTTATCCATTTTCCGAGGTGTCAACGTTGTCGGTTGAGTGGGGTTAGGAGAGGGAACATGGTGGTCTCTATAGTTTTTAGTGACCACCTTTCTAGTAGCCATATTTTTGTTTTCCACTTTATTTTCCATACTAAAATCCTGTTCTAAGGATTTGGGTTCGAAGAGATGCACCTCATTTTGAATGTTCTCCTTTAAATTTCCCATAAAGAGATCTAAAAAATTATCCTAATGAATGTTCTTTACCTTAAGATTGAGATTTTGTAATTATTGAATGTGTTTTGTAACTGGTCCTTTTTTTTTGAAGATTTATCAATTGAATAAAGAATGTATTGCTCTTAATATCCCGATATTGCAATATCAATTCATTCGGAAAAATGGAGCAAGAGATAACATAATTCCTTTTTGTTTTGATTCAATGCCTTAAAAATGATAAAATGTCAATGAATATAGTCCACTTCGAGGGGGAAACCTCCTTTTACAATATATCCAATTTGGAATACAATATGATATGGGATAAGA
>JZKD02S2352986.1:809416-873946 GCA_000966675.3 Picea glauca | reverse complement strand
TTGCATAAGTAATCCTTAATTTATGTGTTGCAAATTGATCCTGTTGCTTTAAACACATAACATTTCACTTGCAATAATTATTCAAGTTTTTCAAGTCTTCTTCGTTTTTAGATCACCGAGGGAATGCTATGACAATATGGACTCCTACCTATTGTCACAGAACTTTGTATGCTGTAAATCATACTTGAATGTCTACATGCTTAGGACGGTTGATTCAATCCTACTCTTAGTTCTGTATGTTGATGATTTTCTAAACATGACATGTTTTTTATGACAGACATGGGTCTACTACACTTCTTCCTTGGAATCGATATCATTCAGGATGCATCAGGCATCAAAATGTCTTAGGTCAAGTATGCATGAGATCTCCTTGAGATATTTCACATGACAGACTGCAAGTCTGCTCCGACTCCTATCCTATCAGGAGTCAAACTTGAGGATGGCGGGGAGACTCCACTAGTTGAAAACACATTGTATAAACAACTAGTTGGGAGCTTGTTGTATCTCACACACTCTAGACCAGACCTCTCCTCTGCAGTTGATACAGTTTCCAGGTTCATGTAGAAGCGACATGAGCTACATTGGAAGGCTGCAAAGCATATCCTTTGATACATACATGGCACTATCACCCTTGGGATTCATTATGCAATAGAATCTACATCAGATCTCATTGGGTTTAGCGATTCTGACTTGGCTAGTGATAATACTAATCACAAGTCCAAATCTGGTTACTCGCTCAGTATTGGTTCCAGGCCTATCTGTTGGTCGAGCAAAAAGAAATATTCCATCTCACTATCTTCAACGGAGGAAGAGTACATAGGGGTAGTTAACATAACCATTTAGGCTATTTCGCTACAACATTTTCTCATTGAGTTGGGCATTCATTTTCATCAACCGATCATCATCTCGTGTGACAACCAGAGCACTATGAAATTCTACAGAGATCCAGTTCATAGGTAGCGAACGAAGCACATAGAGATCCAAATGCACTACATCCAGTACTTAGTACATGAGGGGATCATCGACCTACAATTTTGTCCTTTAGTAGAGCAGACGACATACATATTCCCTAAGACCTTCACTGAGCAGAAGTTCCATTCTCTTCGAAGTTGTCTTGGAGTTAAGGAAACAGTTTCCTAGCAACCATAGTTATTATTTTTACATACATTGTAACTTGAAGGGAGGGGGGGGGGGTTTCCCATGAGGTTTTCCCTCTTTCCTCACTTTATTTTCAGTGTATCTTTTGTATTTGGGTACCTAACATGGCCTCGTTGCCGGGACCCATTCTTTATTTTCACCATAGTGATTTTCAGGGTGGGTGTTGGAGTTACTTCACACACATCTAGGATTTCTCTTTCGTAAGTATTTTCCTTGTTTATTAGTCATAATTATTCATTATCCAGTCTCCTATATTTTAGGGGAGAATATTCCACCTAGAGAATATTCTCTTCAGTTGACACTTCAATTTGACTAGTTGAGTTGAGTCTAGATGCTGCATTGGTTTTGTCACCATGCAACATTGGGATCATCACCATGATAATGCGCAATTTCCTTGGGATCATCATAGGAATGGCGCATTACCCTTCATTTCTTGATCTACTCCTCACTACACTCTGTTCAGTCAGTTAACTGAAGACTGGTTGACTAATTAACTCAGCCAGGTGGCAGTTCACTCCTGTAACTACCTGGGAGACTAGAATAGGTGGAAATTCACTCCTGTAACTACTGGTGTGTGTCCATATCACTCTAGACCACCACTATGGTGCATTGGTTCTCCTCTAGTGTGAATTCATTGAGTTATACAAAGTATATCATGTGTAAATTATTCATTATTTATTACAATTAATGAGAATTATTCCATTCTTTCTCTCCTTCTTCTTCTTTATCAATTTCTCTCTGCAAATGTGTTTAGTATTTTATAGCTAGATATATTCTATGCAGGTTCAACACATTTACAAAATGGAGACATTTTTGATGAAGTATGGAAGGATGTGTTGTAGCACCGTTATGCCAAGGGAAACCACTTAACCCATTGTGTATGTTTATCATATGCAAAGAAATGAAGATATCCTTCTAGAAATTTATTTACAATCTCATTTTCCCTATCATATTGAGTATGGAAAGATGATCTATGAGCCAATTGAGTACCCAAACAAGAAAACAATTCAATCCAAAAATTTCTAATGAAAATTTGATGACTCTCACTTACAATAATCTTGGGGATTCCATGTAGTTTTTGAATTGTTTTCATGAATGTTGTAGCTACTATAATTTCTTTAGAAAGATGAGAGATAGAACAAAAATTGGTATACTTAGTTACTAATCGATCCACTACTACCAGAATGACAATATTTCCTGAAGATTTGGGCAATCTTGTAATAAAATCCATTGAAACGTATTACCAACATTGATTTGGTATAGATAATGGTTGTAGGAGACCCAGAGTCTTGCTTATCTCTCCCTTATTTTTTTGGTGGACCACACATTCAAACACAAAATTTTGAACACAAGTTTTAAGACCTTCCTAGAAAAAATCCTTCTTGATCCCAGGGTAAGTCTTCAAGAACCCTGGATTTTGTATTATAGGAGAAGTGTGCAATTCTAGAAGGATCTTCTGTTTGAGTTGGGAATTCTTACAAATATAAAAGATCATGATACCATAGAAAATCATTATTCCATATAAATTTGTCTAATGCACTGGGTTCCTCTTATAGTTGTTGAATGATGTTATATACCTCTTGATCTTTCTTCCATTCTATTGTTACTTCGTCCATCCAATCAGACTGCAGAATAGCAATAGGACATAGTGAACCCTTTGTTTCTTCTTCTTTTCTTGAAAGTGCATATGCCAAAATATTATATTTTCCTTTCTTGTGTATGATTTCAAAGTCATAACCTAGCATCTTTGTAGCCCATTTTTGTTGTTAAAGATAATCATTTCTCCAAGAAGTACTTCCAAATATCATGATCTGTTTTTACTTTGAAGTGTCTTGCTATTAGGTAACAATACAATTTCTTAACTGCATGTAGTATGAACAACATTTATTTTTCATAAATTGGTTTGAGTAATTTTTTTCCTTTAAGTTGGATACTTTCAAAGTCAAGGGGCCTTCTTTCTTTCTTTAAAAATACACCAATTCCATGGATTGAGGCATCACACTCCATGATAATTTTTTTTGTGAAATCAAGTGTGGCTAGGACATAATTTGTACACATATCCTCCTTAAGTTTTTCAAAATATTTGGTTGCTTCTTGAGTCCAATAAAATGTTTCCTTCCTTAATAATGTTGTTACAAGTGCCTCCATTTGACCATAGATATTGATAGACTTGCGGTGATATCCTATCAATCCTAATAATCCTCTAAATTTCTTCAAGGTTTTTGGAATTGGCCATCCCCTCATAGATTTAATTTTGTTAATGCCAATTTTTACACCTTCATGAGATACAATATGACCCAAACATTCCACTTCTTGAACCCCAAAGGCACACTTGGAAGGCTTTGCATAAATTTGTTGCTCTTCCAAAAATTGTAATACTCTGTAAACATGTTGTACATGCTCTTTCCATGATTTGTTTTAGATCATTATGTCATCAAAAAATATTAACACACAATTTCTAAGGAAAGGTTTGAAAAAAGATTTGAAATGTTGAAGGTGCATTAGTAAATCCAAATGGAATAACCAAAAACTGATAATTACCTTTATGTGTTTTAAAGGATGTTTTGAGAATATCTTCCTTCCTAATTTTGATTTGAAGATATCCCGAATGAAGATCCAACTTAGTAAAATATTTTTATCCATTCAATTCATCTAATAATTCATCAATGATACGAATAGGATACTTATATTTTAAGTTCATTTTGTTGAGTTGTCTATAATCTAGACACATACACCATGAACCATCCTTCTTCATAACCCTCACTATTGGTGAAGAGAAAGAACTTTGACTAGTTTGAATTATGCCATCCTCTAACATTTCTTGGATTATACACTCAATCACACTCTTATGTGCATATGGATACCTATAAGGGATAATGTTAGGTGGTACACTTCCTATTTGTAAATGAATAGCATGATCATGATCTCAAGCTGGTGGAAGAACCTTAAGGATCTCTCCAAATACCTTGGAATGGTTGTTGATAAACATTTGGGGTCCATTGAAGTAGAGGATATAGATGTTTGAACATCTAGTGAGCACAATTGTGAAATTACACGATGATGTCCCTTTTTGAGAAATTTTGTCCTAGTATTAGAGCTTATCAGTTTAGGGGTTTTCCCATGGATACCTCTAAGCTCAATTTCGTTTCCTTTTGAGGAAAATATCATGAAAATATATTGAAAATTAAGGGCCATTATTCCCAATGATTGTAACCATTGGATCCCTAATATAACATCAACACCACCCATTTGGGTGGAAACCATTGGACTATATAATAAATACTCCCCCATATTGAGCTTAATAATATGGAACTTATGAAAACAATTTATGGTACCTCCATTTGCAATCATTACTTTAAACAATGGTGCTATAAATACAAAGCATTTGAGATCTTTTGATAATTTGTAATTGATGAAATTATGGGTATTACCAGAATCAATCAACACTATTACGTTTTTTTATTTTTGATGTATCCTTGTATATTGAGGGTTTCTAGAGTATCAATTATGAACAATGCTTGACAATATATAATTGAGTAGTCTCTTCCACATATATATCTTGTGATGTTTCCAATTATTGATCTTCTTCCTCTTTACAGTCGATGCATAATAATTTATTCTCACCGCATTTATGCCCCTTACTATACTTGTTGTCACAATTGAAACATAATCCTTTTTCTCTTGTTTCATCCATTTGTTGAGGTGTAAACCTTGTTAGTTGAGTGGGGTTAAGAGAGGGATTATGACACTCTCTATATATGTTAGTGTTCACCCTTCTAGTAGCCATATTTTTGTTTTCCACTTTCCTTTCCATACTGAAATATCGCTCTAGGGATTTCAATTTGAAGAGAGACACCTCATGTTGAATGTTCTCCTTTAAAGTTCCCATAAAGAGATCTAAAAAATAATCCTCAAGAATGTTCTTTACCCTGAGACTGATCTTTTGGAATTGTTAAATGTGTTATGTAACTTGGCCTTTTGCCAAAGATTTATCAATTGACTAAAGAATGCATTTCCCTTAATATCCCCATAATGTGATATCAATTCATCCATAAAAATGTACCAAGAGATAATTGAATTCTTTTTTGTTATGATACAACACCTTAGAAATGATAAAAATTCAATGAATATAGTCCACTTCGAGGGGGAAACCTCCTTTATACCTGGGAAATACTTTGTATCACAATTCTCAGTATTGTTGGAGGGTGCCCTGCAAAGTGTGGGTACTTGCACCAGATAAGGCTAGTTAGTGGAGGTCGAGGTAACTGCTTCTCACTCCTTCGTTCACCATTCCACGAAACTTAATCAACCTATTCCTTCATTTGGAAGGTCCTTATCATTTCTTTGTTACTATTGTGATCTGATGACCTAATCCACATGAGTCGAGATATTGGAAAATTTGTTTGTGACTGTTCTTTCTCTTATGTCCCCTTTTAGTGGTGCATTTTCGATCCTAGATTTCCTAGGAAGGTGTGGGTAGTCACCTAGATATAGAAACTCAAAGTTCCTAACCAACCACCTCGTTGATCAAGGAGACTTCAAGGAATTCAATATGGAATTCGAGGTCAATCCTCTGTCTCCTCCTCTTAGGTGTATATTTAACCAATATGACACTTTTGTACTGAATGGTCTGGTCAAGATCATAAATATGAAACCCATAGAAACTAACACTTCTGCTCCAAAGGTTGTTACCATATTGGATCTTGGAGTTGAATATTCAATCAAATTTTCAACCCTCTGTTAACTGGGCCTCATGCTCCAATTTTTGTGCAACTTCTAGCTCCTGGGTTGTACTTCATTGAAAATATCCCTCTTCAGTGGGCCGTAATGGAAAGCACTTCAAAAGTGTCTATTTTGGGAGTGCCAACAATTCCCAAGTCAACTATTGTCATAGGAGGAAATTTTCCTCCTGGTGTCTCTAACCAAATGACGAGTGTGGTGCAATCTACCATATCCGCATTGGTAAGAAACTCTTCTCCCCCAATAATTGGTTCCACTACCCCGTTTAGTGTAGGCATGTCATTACCTTCAATGAACAACACTTTTTTGTTTGGTATGCCATTGATGAGAATGCAAAGCATCTTGAATAGTTCATAGTCATTGACCAAAAATTCTATCAATGGTGTGGGGAGTTTGTCTATTCCCCACCAAGTTGTTCCTTGGGGTGGAGGTCATATTTATCCATCACTTCCCTCTATTAGAAGAATTTTTCTCCCATCTTTCGGCCCTAATCCTTTCATGGGATGGTGTTTTTCTATGGGTAGTGGATTTCAATCCGCTATCATTTCGTATACTTTGACTTCTTTCACACTATATGGTGGTTTTGGGAGTAATCCTTTCACTTCGTCTATAGTGTCGTCAAGGGGAAACCGCTTCCATGGTCAATGTAATCCCATGCAAGGTTTTTCTTCCTTGAAAAAGATTTCACAAGGGGAAAACCCCTTTCTCATTCAGAATGCCCCCATGCAAGGACCTTTCAAGAACCTCTAATTTTTCATTCAGGAACGAGATGGGTGGAGGTTTTCCTAAGATTTACTAGGGCCAATATGGTTTTGTACAAAACTATGTCCCATTCGCAAATTCTTCCTAGAAACTTGGTGCCATCTTCAATCGAGGACCATATTTTCAGGCTACAAAATCAGGGTTAATGAATCTTGTGTTTCCTACCTCAACGTTGCATCCTAGACTTCCTTTTATGGAAACTCTTCATTTTCCATATTTTTCCAAGTTAATGAATGATCTTATTCACCATAACTCTAATTGGCCTCTGGTTCCTACCAAACTTCCTTGAAATATACCAAAATTTAAAGGTAAGAGTGGTGAAGCTATTGGCACAGGGGCAGACCTAGGGTTCAACGCTCAAGAGTGCACCAACAAAACCCTAACTACCGGCCCTTTCGACAACACCTGCAAAGCAGATGAAGTCTCACCTGAGGTAGAGGCAGGGGTGGTTGCAGAACTCAAATGTCTTTAACCTTAGCTGGGACATAGATATGTGATTATCTTACTTACAGTGCACTTAGCATCAGTTATTCCTTAACATACATTCATTAATACACTTCTCCTAAAGCACAGAGCATCGCAGTGAATACTTATACTAAGGATGATTCAGTAATTAGCCACATAAATATAGGTTAGATTCAACAAATCAAGCACTAAGCATCTTATATATCAGATCTAACATTCATTCATATATCATCAACACAGATCATAACTAGATCTACTTAATGACATCAAGCACTTAGCCAAAAAAGAGATAAACACATTAGAATGAAGAACAAAGAACTATACACATAGTTACCGTGGCTCACCCCCACCTTGGGGCTACGTCCATAAAGTCTTCTTTATATTATCTCGATCAAGCAATTATAGCACAAAGCTTCAATGACCCTTACTTCCCACATGACAGAAGATCTACGCAGCTTTCTAGATCCTTCTTCCTTGCTCTTCAACACAATACTACACCAAACTGCACTTAGCTTTCCGATCTCAGGCATAGAGCACTCTAAGATACATCCGATCACACAGATCCTAGCATTAAGCTCTCAGTTATACATCACATAGATGTACTACATTACTATTACCACTATATTTTTCTTCTCCCCTATTTACATTGCCTATTTATATATTACAAAATGGGCCTAAATGTTGGTAAACCCACGGGCCAACATCCCTTTCCCGTTACATCAACCAAAAACCCTAAAATGGACCCAAAAAATAGGTCTTTCTTCCTTACTTTCCGCTTCGCGTTGCGCGCCTTCCTTGGCAAGATATTGTAGTCCCCAAAGTGCTCAAATATGACCAAGTATTCTTCAAAACTTGGTCAACGGCCAACAGGCCCCCAATACTCACTTGTGACTCGTCCTGAGTCACTCAAGTTTGACCAATTCTGATTTGAACACCTCGAGCTTGGCTCGAGTGGATTTGACCTGCTACAGTGAAACAACCTTTTGTTCAGTAAATTCCTGGATTACTGTGTCATTGAGCGGTCCTTCTAGGCATTGTTATGCAGTAATGACACCCTGTTCGAGTTCAGCTCCCTAGATTTCAAGTTCAGCGAGTAGTTGGCATGCCTTCTCTTGGAGTGGTTGCAGTCTTTGAGAGAATTCCATTACTTTACTTCATAGCATGTGTACTTGTTGTTGGGATATGTGTTGTTATGTGAACCTCTTCATTCTTTTGACTGGGGTCATGAAATTCAGCTGCACTTATAGCACATCTGCATGCTTCTTTGCTTCATGGAGCTATGCCTCCAGTTTTTGCAATTATGGATTCTCTGCAAGGGTTTGATAAGTCTGGGCACTTATAGTGCTTAGACGCCTACATTCCAGAGCAAAGGTTTTTAGTCGGTTAACTGCACTTTGAGTAGTGGCCTCTCTTAAATCTCTTATCTCTTGGGGTGTCTCAAGCACGGTGTGGATCTCTAGATCTGTGATGCAATGTTGAAGTCACTGGATTACTTCTTCTAGTTGGGTCACCTGCTATGGGAGACGATCTTCTGTCTTCACTTCTATGATTCTAACGGCTATATTGCTTTGTCATGGAAAAGTACTCTATGTCGTTGTTCTGATATCTCGACGAAACTCCAATTCTGCAATTCTTCTTACTGTGAGGTGTCCTCTATAACCTTGTAACCTTACAATATTATCCCTTTTCTTTATTAACTTCCTAGCCTTCTTCCCTGTGAGATTCATCTCAGTAATTCTTTTACCATTTTTATGTTTATATTCTGTGGTCTTAGTTACTTTGCGTTGTTGAAAGTCTTTCCTAGGGTTCCTTGATAATACTTTTTTTGTATCAAAAATAGGTAACTCGATCTTCTACGGATCCTCAAGTGTTCTCTTAGCTTTGACATAGGAGTTTCTAATATTAAATATCTGTGATCTTCTCTTCTATTCTTCAATCAAGTGTGATATCCTTCTGGTCATAAAGTCTTTTAACTCTTGCTTCTTCTGTTCCAAAATTTTTTCTTCTTCTTTTCATCCTGCTTGTTCTCTATCAATCCAAGGTTTTCCTATGAGCATGGTAAATAGGGTGTTGTATTCAACAAATTTAATGATCTCAAAGTCTTCCTCTGTCAAAGTTCCATCGACAGTCATAGGTATCTAGGTGAGCCTTCCACATAGGTTTACTAGCTTTCCTCTGAAGAAACTTGTTCCTCCTAGGGAAGGGATTATGGGAGGCTTTCCTATAGCTTCCCAAGTTCTTTCTGGCATAATGTTCACTTTTGTTTCTTCATCAAGAGTATAGTCAATGCCAAAGTCTCCTATTCTTGCTTTGATTTTCTCCTTTTCTTTGAAGATCTATGATAACATAACAATTCGGTGGTCATTCAAGGTATCTTTCATCTGTAGCAATATCTTTTCTGATTCTTTCTGGGTTTCTGCTTTAATCTTGGTCTCTTGATCTCCTTCAAGGTTTTTTTGCTCCATATTTAGATTCTCAAGCCTAGCAATCATTCTAGGGAAATATAATACTTCATGGTCCATAGCCTTACAACAGAGGCAACTAGGTCTTCTCTCAGGGCATTCCTTAGCAATATGTTCTGGTCTTCTGCAACTATAACAGAGGGTTAATCCTCTTTTTCATTTAGATGTTCCCCAACTCCTTCTTTACTGTGCACTAGGATCATGGTGGATATCCTGTAAAAAACTCTTTCTAGGATCCTGCATCCACTTGTTAGTCTAGACATTCTTTTGATGCATAGGTATAACATATCTATCATTATACTTATCAGATCTATTCTTATCAAACTTTCTTTCATCTATTAATGCCCTAGTTTTGAAGCTAGGATAGAATCTATCAAACATACCTAAATACATGCTTTAGAAACAAAAAATTTCACTTATCTTACTTCTACATAGCACAAAGCTTCTAGATCTAAGACTTTTAACTATTCTTACCTTTATCAAAGCACAAAGTTTACAGACATTACCTTTTTTCTGTAGATATGACCTTTTTCTTCACAGATCTAGATTCTTTTCTTTAGATCTGACCTCTTTTCCTCAGATCTATCCTCTTTTCTTTAGATCTGACCTCTCTTTCTTGGCACAAAGCTTCACAGGTCAAACATAACACTGCGCACTAGGGAAACAGATCTACGCACAAAGTTTATTTTTCACAAAGCTTCTTCTTCTTCAGTTCCCAACAATCACAGTTTCAAGTCCTGATAATGGAACTATTTGTTGGCACAAGGGCAGACCGAGGGTTCAACACTAAAGAGCACACCAATAAAAACCTAACTACCAGCCCTTTCGACAACACCTGCGAAGTAGATGAAGTATCACCCGAGGTAGAGGCAGGGGTGGTTGTAGGACTCAGATGTCTGCAAGCTTAGCTGGGACACAGATTTTTGATTATGTTGCTTACAACTTGCTTAGCATCAGTTATTCCTTAACATACATTCATTAATACACTTCGCTAAAAGCACAAAACATCACAGTGAATACTTATACTAAGGATGATTCAGTACTTAGCCACATAAATATATGTTAGATTCAACAGATCAAGCACTAAGCATATTATATATTAGATCTAACATTCATTCATATATCATGAGCACAAAGCATAACTAGATCTACTTAATCACATCAAGCACTTAGCCAAGAAAGAGATAAACACATTAGAATGAAGCACAAAGAACTATACACATAGTTATCATGGTTCACCCCCACCCTGGGGATACGTCCACAAAGTCTTCTTTATATTATCTCGGTCAAGCAGTTACAACACAGAGCTTCAATGGCCCTTAATTCACATAGGACAGAAGATATGTGCAGCTCGCTAGATCCTTCTTCCTTTCTCTTCAGCACAAGACTACACCAAACTACACTTAACTTTCCGATCTCAGGCACATATCACTCTAAGATACATCCGATCACACAGATCCTATCACTAAGCTCTTAGTTATACATCACATAGATGTACTACATTACTATTACCACTATCTTCTTCTTTTCCCCTATTTACATTGCCTATTTATAGATTACAAAATGGGCCTAAACATGGGTATACCCATGAGACGACATCCCTTTCCCATTAAATGAACCCGAAACCCTAAAATGGACCCCATAAATAGGTCTTGCTTCCTTACTTTCCGCTTTGCGTTGCGCTCCTTCCTTGGCAAGCTCTCACAGTCCCAAAAGTGGTCAAATATGACCAAGTATTCTTCAAAACTTGGTTAAGGGCCAACAAAGACCCTAGATATCATGTGATGATGTTTCATTTATGGTTCTTCTCTAGTTCGTTGAATGATGATTCCATTCAGTTATGGTTATTCTAAAGCACTCTCATAGGAAATGCTACTAAATGCTACATAGAGCTAGAGGGGTCAAAGTATGGAACTTTTGGTGAGCTATACATGGTCTTCCTTAATCATTTTCAACTCCCATTCTGGTATGATGTCGACACATAGCTATTGGATAATTTTGAAAAAAAAAAGTCACTCACATTTCTAATCACATTCAAGAATGGAGAAGACAAAAAAGTTTGATTAAGGTCATGGTTCCTTTGGAATTTCTTTTAGAATGGTTCCTCAAGTCATTACTTCCTTATATTTATAAGGACACTGTGACTTCAGGAGTGTTCACCAAGTATAAAGGGATATTTAGGGTGCAATAGTTAGAGCTCATTTACTCTCATTCAGGAATGCTCTATGAGATAATGTCAGTTGCACCATGATAGACTTTGAACCTGGAAAAACTGAAATCAGGACCACCTGTCAATGGTATTGTTGGTTCTTCATAATTAAAATATTAAAAATATTATTTCTAATCATATGTGGTAGTTGTCCATATAACAAACTACGACTGGTTGGACCTCTGGTTTGACTACCCCCACCACCCAATCATCGGATTTCCACACCATGTAGTCAATGAATCCAAAGGATCCTCAGGAACTTGGAGGAAAAAATAAGGGAAAGGGAAATAAAGGTGAAGGGGGCAACGAGAAAGAGTCAGGTAAAAATGTTGTGGGGGTAAATAATGAGAAGAGGAAGGTAAAGTTTCCTTGCAATATTTGTAGGGAATATCACCAGACTCACCTGTGCCCCAAACTAGAGGAAGCCCAACGTTTGTTAATGCAACAACATCCTACTATTTTGACTAACTCGTTTTCAAAAGGATATAATTTAATACAGGGTACTTCCTTGAAACCTAATATAGATGGGGTTAAACAGGGTTCCCCCGTGCTGGAATATGGAACATTGAATGTCTAAATGATGAAGTCAGATCTTAATTTAAAAACCAGAGCATGTGATTACGAGAATTTTGAGTTTATAAAAAAGAATAAGGAGTTACCAGAACCTTCAGGATCTCTCCATATAGAGAAATGAGCACTAGACCCACTGTCTTACATACCGAAAGGTGTGTTGAAGAAGACATCACAAAATACAAACATTATAATGTCCCAATATTATTTTGTTGTTGAATATTTGGCCCAAACTCCTTCTGCTATGTCTGCACTGAAATTTCTCTAGAGTTACCCATCGCAAGGAAACAAATTGTTGTCTACTTTAGGGGCTTATGAATCCTCTAACTCATTTTTTATAATGTTTTACACTTCTAACGTCAAGGCTTGCCTCCCCTGTCACATTGAATTTTAGATTGTTCTGGTTTACACCATGAAGTCATGTTCAAAAAATGTTTTTCACACTGTGTTAGATGAAGGCGCTTCGACATGTGTCATGTTGATATCATGTCAGAGAGATATAAAATCACTTGAGTTAGCTCTGTCTCCTATGTTTATTATGGCATTCAATGGCCATTAGTTTATACCACATGGGATTATCCATTCTTTCCCCATATAGTTAGAGGAAAAAACCATGTGTATCGAGGTAGAAGTGGTTGATGCACCTCTCGAGTATAATATACTCCTAGGAAGAAGATAGGTGTATTCCATGATAGTTGTAGTTTCCATGATTTTCCTAGTGTTATCCTTCCCTCACGAGAGGAGGATTATCATTGCTGATTATTTTTTTAGTCACTCATATGGATCATGCATTGGCACAAACCTTTGTTGTCCCTTTTATTGAAAATTCACAGTGGGCACCTAGGAATTGGGGTGTCGGGATGTATCCTTCCCTGATGGGTACTTTAAATTTTTTGTCACCATCATTAGACATTAATTCTATTCTGGCACTTCCTAAACAATCTATGATTAAGGATGATATATTTCAAGTGAGATATTTCTGAACTTATTACTTTGAATATCTATGGAATTTTCCTCCTCTGTTGACTTTGGGGGATAGATTGGAGCATGCTGGAATGGTAGTGTGATTATGTGCAACCGAGATATCTTATCAAGCCAATCAATGAGATATTGCAGACAAAGATCCATCTCTTGCCTTAGTGGAGGAAGTGGATCCTATTTTAGAGCATGTATGAGATCTTGATTCTTCTAGCTCTCATGATTTCTTAGACATTGTCCTCCCTTCAAATGAGGTGATCCTAGAGGAAATGACAAGTGTTATCACTGAAAATCGTCCGCAACATTACACATAATGGTTGAAGAAACACATCAATGGAATCAACAATTAGTCCACCTACAACACCAAAATCCATCTAAAGGAAAATTTTTATATAATTGGGTCAAAAAATCAAAGTGCACAAATTCACCAAAGGAAGTGCACGCACAGTGCGCAACATGCACGGGTCAACAAAACCCTCAGTGCGCACTATGCGCAAAATGCATGATTGTCTATGAGAAAATTTATGCACTTATATGAATGACACATTTATGGATCTTGTTGTTCTCTCAACCACTTCTAGTCCGACCCCCAACACGATTTGACACTCATATCTGAGCGAAATCTAGCTTGGAGGTTGGTCAAGGGCTAGATGATGCCCTAAAATTCCCCTTGTTCACACTATGAACCAATTACATTTTTCCATGAAAGGATGCTATAAATAAGAGCCATGGGTGTGCTAAGAAACCAATATCTTCAAGGTATTGTTATCTTGCAATAATTCTTCTTTGAGAGTCCTCTTTTCTCTTTGAAGCCTTCAAGCACCATTGCAATAGGTCATTCCACTCACCTCTTGAGGGAATACGCATTATTTTTCTTCACCATTTGTCATTTCTTCCATTGTAAGGAGAGAAGACGTCTCAATTAGGGAAATCAAGATCCCTCCCAAGGAGGAAGAGGGGACTCATAAGTCACTTCCTTTCTCTACGGTGTTTTTCCTACTAATCTATTAATCCATTGGTAGCAATATGTTGGTCATTGTTTGATTTTCATGGTTCTAAGTTTCTCAAGATTTATAAGATTTATTTCTTAGTTGTTTTTAGTTGTATTTCTTTGTTTTCATATGTGTTTGGTTTATCTAACCCACTCACAATTTTCTGTCTTGTTTAGTAGGCTTATATAAACATGCAAGTGTTGTTGTTTTTCTCACCCAAGTGACAAAACCAACACAACAACAAGTCCTAAAATGTCTTGGGAAGACTTACATCATCAACCTTATTTCCTTCCCGAGTTGAGTCACATAGAGAAAGGATAATTTAATTTGACCATGATTGGAGATTTTGATAATCCATTGAACCCTATGGAAACTCACGGTATATATTCTAAGGGGAACATGGAAAATATTTCAAAGATTGTCCCTATTAATATCTCTAATACCCCGAATGTAGTGGAAAATGTTTTTATTGGAGCGACTTGTTCTCCATAATATATTCATTCATATATGAACCTTTTTAAGGAGTTTCACAATGTGTTCACTTAGTCCTATGAAGAAATGTTGGGAATTGGTCATATTTTCCAACATGATATTTGAACTTACACAAATGCTAATCCAGTTTGACAAAAGTTATGACCAGTGAACCCAAGGAAAGAAATAGAAATTAAGGCCGAGGTAGAAAAACTATTCAAGGTAGGATTTATCTATCCAGTCCCATTGAAGGAATCAGTTTCCAAACTTGTGTCGATTGAAAAAAAGAAGGGTACAATCCGAATGTTCATGTATTTCTGAGATTTAAATAAATATTGTCCTAAAGGTAACTTTCCTACGCCATTTATTGATCACATTCTTGAGGAATATGAAGGAACTAATATTTTTTCTTTCATAGATGAATTCTCTAGTTATAACCAAATACAAATGCGGCCCAAGGACCAACATAAGACAACCTTTATTTGTCCTTAGGGAACCTTAGCATACAAGAAAATGCCCTTTGGCCTAAAAAATGTTGGAGCCACTTTTCAGCGGGCCATGATGTTTTCTTTCCATAATACCAAACACATAGTGGAGGCTTACATAGATGATCTTACAAATCACTCTCATAAAAGAGTGCAACATCTATTACACCTTGTTGGGCTTGTGATATGGTTAATTTAATGATGACGATTAGATCGTTTTTGGCCAATATTGTATGTGCATTTTCCTATTTTGAAGAGTTTTGAAGAGTTTTGAAGGGTTTTTGTATTAAATCGTCGTGGCTCATACCAGGTACATATGATTGATGTTTTATGATGGTTTTAAGTATAATTCAACATGTTTTAATGATTCTAAGAAGCTAATATGTGATCTGTTTGTCATAGGGAAAAATCACATGGCGTTTTTGCATCTGGTACTTCATCCGACACTATTATAGGTAGCGAACTTAAATATTAAGTTTTGGAAGGATGGAGTGGAATCTGAAAAATATGGCACATGGGTTTTTTGCATAATATGCTCAATTAGGTCTGTAAAGGGTCGTTTCCTGAAATTCTGAATGGATTGAGAGAAGTTTGTGGTTTTCAATTCTGCATCTAGTACTCCATCCGACACTTCGTCCAACACTCCGTCCTGCACTAAAACTGTGGGCAAGTTGGAAGTTATCATATCAGCGGCCAATGATGGGAAAATCAATGACATGGGTTTTCCTTGTGCTCATGGCCTCCATCTACTGAGATTCTGACAAATTGGGTTGGTTTTTTATGCTAGGCATTTATTGTCTTGCTTTGTTTCTAGAAGCCACCGACGGTTAAGACACATTAATTGTAATTCACTGTTTTTAGAGGAGGTCAACCCTTCTAGTGGTCAACCTCTCAGCTTGTAAACTCTATAAATACCACATCAGTGGCCAGAAAAATAGTTAGGAGAAAAGAACGATAGTTAAGCTTTGTTTTTCCATTTTCAAGACATTTTCTCTAAAACCGTGTTTTCAATTTTAATGCTAAAATTGTGTTGCTTGAGCTCATGATTCATCATTAAGGAGTAGCCACAACCTATTGGGGGGCCCACCAATGGTCTGGGTGAATATTTAGTCAATTAGATTATGAATTCATATAGTGTAATCGTCATTTCTTTTATTTCATGTACATGAGTTTTATTATGTTTATTTACTGTGTAAATTGTTGTTCATAAGTTTAATTGCTTCAGTTTATTTTGCATGTTATTATGAAGGATATTGTAATTGTAACGTGACTTTTTAATTAGTAGGAAACAACTTGCAAGCTTAGATACTAACCCATGTGTGTAATTAGATGATAGTTAGAATTTCCTATATGCTGAAATATAATTTAAAACAGAGTTAAAACAAAGTATTTAGTTAATGGTTTCTTTGGCAAGGTTTCAATGGATGATTAATTGTTGGTTTTGAATTTAGTTTTGAATTTGCTTATCTATTTTTCTCAGTTAGTTCTTAGTTTGCTTATCTTGTTATATGCTGAAATAGAAATAGGATTTGATTTATGTTTTAAGAGTATTTCCCTTTGCAATTTAATTTGTTAAAATAGGATTAGTTTAATTTACTTTATGCAATTTCCATTCTAGATCTAGGTTGCAATTTTAATTTGAAGTTTGATTATTGAGTTTAGTTTTCAGTTATGAATCTGTAAGTAGTATGAATTTTCTTACATTAGCTTAGATTGCACAATGCATACAAATGGAAGAATAATGTTTTTATATTATGGATGATTAATGCACAAATGGAAGAATCACATGGATTTGCAGGATAGTTGATGTTTCTTCTATAATGGTCATGTTCCGATTGCCTAATTCATACCTTTCACTTTGATATAGAAGTTAATATTGAGTTTATCCCTTCTAAGTTTTCATTAATTATTAAATGCCATCGTGATATTATAAGACACCGAAGACATAACCATCAACATTATATTTGAAGTTTTCTTGCTTTTATAGATTAGAGGATAGTCTTCTTGCTTTGGTAGATTAAAGAATAGTTTTCTTATCATAGATTAAAGAGTAGTTGTTGATTACTTTTACTGTCATGATGATTTGAATTTAGTATATTAATATTTCCTTTTGTAAATTAGAAGTAATTATGAAGTTTAATTAAGAATAGAGTTCACTTGCTTATTAGTTGATTAGTTGCTTATTGAGTAATTTTGACTAGTTTACTTGCTGTAGAAGTTACCATAGGTTAGTTAGTTGATTGATTGCTTATTTACTTGCTTTGATAGGGTAGTTGCTTGCTTGTTTATTTGCTTTAATAGGGTAGTTTCTTGTTTGTTTATTTACTTACTTGTTGTTGCTTATTAAATTTGAGTAGGTTAATTAAATTAGTTTGTTGTTGTTATTGCTCATTAGATAGATTAAATAGATAGTTTTCTTTTGCTTATTGTCATTTGTCATGATTAAGTTAATTTTATTTAAGAAGGGTTTCCATTTGCTTTCTTAGGACTATCCATCGATCCTTTGTTCAAAATTTACTTAGGGTAAATAATTTAAGTTTCTTAATAGGGTTTGATCATTAATAGTATTTGCTTGAATAGATTAGCCCTTCAATAGCCCATTTCCTTAGTTAGAGTATACTACCTCTAGCCTTTCTGCCTTGGCACATATAGTGATACAACTCTAAGTTTACTTACCCCGGGTTGACAATTTAATTAAGGGTTTTTAGTGTTTTCTAGTGCATACAGAACACCCAACATTTTTGGCGTCGTTGTGGGGGAGTTGTCTCAAGGTAGGAAATAGATAATTTCTAAAACTTAGCATTAGTTTTGTGGCAAGGGAACTTTAAGGCAAGAGGTAAGAACCTACACATCTGCTATAGCAGGTTCCCCCAAACCCAATGGTAGTTTTTCTTTTTGTTTTGTTTTTTTCTTTCATGAACATACCTAGATATCCAAAAGGTAGATACATTAAAACTAAATCAGATATTTCAACCAAGTTTCCTTTTGACCTTTTTGGGGGAAGGAACATTCCACTCACTCACAAATTCTATAGACTGATACCGAAAAATAGGATCTAGCTCAACCCAAAGATCTAAAGTTGTCTCTGAAGAGACTAAGACGAGGAACACTATAGAATATAAAATTGAAGCATTAGTAATAGTGGGACGGGAGACAAGACCACCTGAGCCTTCCGTAGAACCAAACAATACAAACTTTGTTTTCTTACCACCATCAAGAGATCCTAACTTTGAAGATATCATAGATCCTAAATAGGTGAATACCTTGTTTGGTAGTTCAACCAACATAATTGTCTCTCAATTTGACATAGAAACTTTGGCACCAATAACCTCAACTGGCTCGAGTAGTGTCCCAGATACCCAAATAGTAAGAATACCTTCCCATCAGAGGGATGCCTTGTTCTCTTCAAGAATAAAACCACTTAAGTACTCTCTTTTTGGAAACCAAACTAGTATGGATGATCGGGAGGATCACAACAATGTAAGACACGGTGAGGAAGAAGAACTTGGAAACCAAGCTGAAACTACCTTCGGGTTTCCAATTTTGGACACCACCCCAAATTTCAATATGAAAAACATTCCCCTCTCAACACTGGCCACCTTTTATGGTAAAAGCCGTGAAGATCCAAATACCTTCCTATTTGAATTCGACATCTTGTGTAGAAGCTAAAACTACTTACAAGATGCCCAAAAACTAAAACTCTTTCCTGCCACCCTCAAGGACTCTACATTAAGATGGTTCATGGGGTTGGGAGAATCCAATATTAGGTCTTGGGAAGCCATGAAAGATACATTTCTTAAGAAGTAAAAAGATTATTGCAAGACCAAGGAGTCTCGTAATGATATTTTCAAAATCCAATAGTTAGAAGAGGAGACCCTAGAGGATTATATGTAGTGGTTTGGTTATATCTCCCATAAATCAAAATAACATGACCTTTCAGATGATGTAGTTAGGGATCTTTTCCTTAAAGGAATTTCAGAGGAATACCTAGAGATACTTAACCTGATGGCATCAAGTAACATCTCTGATAAACCATTTTCTGAAATCTATGAAATGTGTAAGAATTACTCGAGGAGTAGAGCTAAAACAATAAATAATGTTTGGGACCCTAATAATAGAAACTTAAAACCAATTAGTTTAGGTGGTATCACAAGAGAAGAGATAGGGAACATTTTAGAAAACTTGAAGACATATATAATAAGCACAATAGGTTCCCAATTGGACACCCTAAAGATTAAAAAGAAAGAGGAGGAGGAACATGAAACAATGAGCATATATTGCCGAAGATGCAGGAGGAAGCATTCCTCAAGGGAATGCCCATTAGATAACATTTCAGATTGTGGCTTCTGCACAGAAGACCATTCAACTGAAAAATTTCCATCATTTCCTAGTTTGTTATCCATCTATAGGAACGGGGATCCTGGGGAATCCTCTTATGCACCTAGGTGGCCATGGGAGCCTAGGAACTAGCTCACATACCAAGATCCACAATCTCAAGTTCCACCCTATTATCAACAACAACAACAGTGGAACTCACCAAGTTGGAAAAACTGGTTTGCACAGTACCAACATCTTTGGCCTCAAGGATGGAGAGGAGGGAATAACCAAGGGAACCCTCAAGCTCCACCTGTCCCTATGTCCAACCATCCTTATCCTCAGTTTCCACCGAACACTCCACAGTTTCTGCCAGGTTTTGTTCCACCACTTTTACCTCCTATTCCACAACAACAACCACAACAATATCAAAATGGAAGCTCCCCAAGACCAACATTATTACCTGCACAACCAGTGCCCAATTCCAATAACAGGCCCACTCAACCCCTTCACAATGTTGAGATGCAAGCCTTTTCGACATATATTATTACTCTTGTTCCACTATAGGAGATTCAATTAAGGTCAGGAAATGTTATGGACAAGTAGAGACCTTTAGTAGTCATCCATGAAAAAGAAGAAGAGGAAACCCCCAAACAACCCACGAATGAAACTAGGTGGCAAGATGTTATTATTCTTAAGGACCAAGAACCAAAGCTTCTCCAAAATGAATCTTCACAAATTACTAAGGCCCCTCCTTATCCAGAAAGACTAGTAATTGAGAAACCTATCACTTGACCAGAATTTGACATCTTGAATGAATTGAAGAATATTTGTGTCAAGATTCCCTTGCTACAAGCGATCAAGGATATTCCAATCTACAGTAAGGTAGTCAAAGAATTGTGTATTAATAAGCCAGGTAGGAAGTAGAAGGATCCTCCAACAGTACATTTGATAGGAGAAATTTCTGAGTACATATCAGAGCAGCCTAAGGTAGAAAAATATGGGAACCGAGGAAACCCCATAGTGACCATAACCATTAATAAGGTACCCATCGGAAACACTCTCATAAACCTAGGGGCAACCATCAATGTTATGACCGTTACTACCTTGGAGGAACTATAGTTAAAACCTCTTCTTAGGCCTACCCAAACCAATTTGGAAATTGTAGATAAGACCAGGGCTATACCTGAAGGAATTTTGGATGATATCAGGGTTACTTTAGCTTCATGGGAATGCCTAGTAGAATTTCTGGTCATCCACTCAAAGGATACTACCAAAGGCCATCCCGTTACTTTGGGAAGACCTTGGTTAGCCACAAACAATGTATTTATTGGCTGTAGAAAGGGATAAATGACCATCTCAAATGGACTTTCTATCCAGAAAATCACCATATACCCTCCAACTCAACCTATAATGGAGAATATATGGTGGCTTGAATGTCCATACAAGAATGAGGATTGGGAAGAACCAATATTTCCAAGTGACCATGCCTAGGAACTTTAGGAGCACACAACAGAAAATGTGCTAAACCAATTCATTTTGGATATCACATGTGTTTATTTTCCACAAACTTTTCCCCATTCGAGTACATGTTTGGGGAATAATTTCAGGAACAATTGGACCCATCCATTTTGTCTTCGACATCTTTCTTCTTTGAGATAGATGAGTCTGATCCATATTTTATAAGCAGAACGAAATGAATACAGATTATTAACAGGTGTTTAACAAAAAATAATAGAGATACAGTAAAACTGGTTTTCTATTCAATAACGAAACAAGATGAAACTATAAAATGCAGTGGAAACAAGCTTGCTGGAATGGTGGCGACTTATCTCTAAGAAGAGATGTGATGGCTACGCGCATTCGCAAGAAGACGATTAAAATGAGGCTCTGAAGGAATTTTTACAATAAACAAGAATTCCAAAACCCTAGACATCCAAAAAACCTAACCCTAGGAGATGAAGCACCAAAAGTCATGTAGGCCCCGTTTGGGTAAGTTAGTACATCAACTTCCCGGGGTCGTAACTTTTTCATACGATCTCCATTTCAGGCGTGTGATAGACTGTTGGAAAGGTATATTCAAGGATATTAATTTTGGGGGATCAATCTTTCCTTTGGCTACTTTTGATAAGCTATGTTATGAAAAACCTTCATTTAGGCCCTTAAAATGGCCTCGGAAATTAAAACTGCTAAAAATAATAAATTGCCAAAATTGTCAGAAAGCTGTTTTGAGCCAGTTGGAAAAGGTGGGTGGACATTGATATCCATATGAATCAATCCTACCTCCATAGAAAGAAATGGTATCCATTGCATTGATTTCCCCCATCAGATGAGGAAATTTCTGTTGAATTTGGCCACGGGTGAGCCACTTGCCTTGGTGCAGGCGCTGCCCTACTTTGACGACTTGACAAAGCTGGATCCTTTGTTGTTGAGTTCCCTTGATATGTGTGTCCAAAATTTGATCATTGGATGCATATTTTATGCAGTCAGGGTTGAGCTCTGTGGGTGTCAACTGTTCTGCTACTTTTGAGGTGTCCAATAATGGTGGGAAATAGGGGTGAAGGAGATCCATGTTGAACATTAGGTGGAGGCCAAGGAAAGGAGGAATGTTGAGCTCAAAAGAATTATCCCCCATGGACTTGGTGATAATGTGTGACCCATAATAGAGTGTGAGAAGCTTTTGATGGGGTCCTGTAAGGCGTTCTTTCTTCAAGTGCAACCAAACCTTGTTTCCCATGTGAAACTTATGTGGCTCCCGATGTTGATCATGGTATTGTTTGTACTTGTCATTAAACTTCTGTAGGTTATCCTGAACCTGTTGGTGGATGTGCTAGATATTCTCAATGAACTAGGTGGCTTTGTCAGCTTCAGTTGGAGTAGGAGATGAGTTGTTCGAGGTGACCACAAGGGGAAGTGCAACATCTATGGGACCCAATGGTTGGAATCCCAACCCCACCTGAAAGGGGTTGTGGCCGGTTGAGCTATGCATAGCTCAGTTGTAGCTATGTTGGACATAGGGAAGGCTCTCATCCCATGTGCGAGGGTGATTTGAATTATACATGCCAAGGATATGCACAATCATTCGATTTACAACCTCGATTTGGCCATCTGTTTGGGGGTGGAAGGCCCTAAATTTTGTGAGCTTCGTGTCCAACAGTGACCAGAGGCTCGATCAGAATGTGATGAGAAATCGACTATCCCGTTTTGAGACAATGGTTTGTGGGATTCCAAAATGTACCCAGAATTATGCAAATAAGATATTGGCATTGGCCTCTGTTGTGATGCTCTTCTTGCAGGCAACTAGAATCGCCATCTTATAAAAGAAATCAACAACCACAAAAACATAGTCATTTCCCCACTTGGTGGACGGGAGGCCCAACATGTAGTCCATTGAGATGGACTCCCATCGTTGAAGAGGGGTGTACAAGCCCTGTTTCTTAGTGGTCGGTTTGGTAATAGTGTAGGCAGTGCAGGACATGATATAGTTGCTGACCTCCTGTCGAAGTTTCGGCCAATAGAAATGTTTCTGTAGCATCACCACTATATTTTCGACGTTGAAGTGTCCTACCACCCGACTGTAGTGGGATTCCTAGATCAGCTTCGCTCGCTCACTTGATGGAACATAGATATGGCCCAGATGACACAACAACCCATCCTGAATATGGAAATTATCGACAACTGTGTTTTCACCCAACAATTGGTAGGTGGTGGCGAAGTCAGGGTCTATATCATAGTTGAGGCCATCCAGATGTCTCATGGACACAAGAGTCTAGCACTTTGGTGAGTGTTGCGACTGGAGGTCTGCTAAGGCAATCATTGACGTGATTAGTGCTTCTTGTTTTATACTTGATGTTGAAGTGGAATTGCTACAAGTATGTGGACCACTTTTGATGGAGGTCATTCTACAATTTTCCCTGTGTCTACATGAACTGCAGTGGCTTATGATCAGTGTGGATGATTGTCTCCTTCCCAAGAATTTAATGTCTCCACTGGTGGCAGGCTTGCACAATGGAGTACATTTCTTTGTCATAAGTAGGGTACTTACGGAAAATATCTGATAGTGTCTCATTATGATAGGCCACAGGATGGTTGTTCTAAGTGATAATGATGCTCACAACATAGTCTGAAGCATCCGTCTTGATCTCAAAGGGATGTGGCAAGTCTAGTAGTGAAAGTATTGGGGATAAGCAAAAGAGTTGCTTCAAATCATCAAACACTTTTTTTTGGGACCGACCCCACGCAAATTTCTCCTTACCACCACCCCTGTTTATTTGGCTGAGGGCCCGTGCAATTTGGGAGAATCCCAATACGAACCTACAGTAGAAATTGGCAAGGCCCAAGAAGCTCTGAATCTCAGTGAGTGTTGTTGGGGCTGGCCAGTCATGGATGACTTGGATCTTGGTTGGATCCACATGTATGCCATGCTGATCAATGATGTAGCCCAGGTAATGGACCTTGTCCATGTCAAAGGATCATTTTTCAAAGTTGGCGTATAGATTGTGCTACCACAGGGTGTGAAAAACCTGTTGAACATGATGTAAGTGTTCAACCCAACTCTTGCTGTAAATTAGAATGCCATCCAGATACACCACTACAAAAGTATTGGTGAATGGTTGTAGTATATCATCCATCATCTTCATGAAAGTGGTTGGAGCATTTGTCAAACCAAAGGGCATGACAAACCATTCAAAAAGGCCTTCCATTGACTTGAAGGCGGTCTTCCATACATCTGTCTATTCTATCAGGACCTGGTGGTAGCCAAACTTCAGATCAATCTTACTAAAGTATTTGCCCCCCATGATTTGATCAAGGAGGTCATTGATTCAAGGAATCGGGTACCATTTTCTGACTATGATTTTATTCAGAGCCCAGTAATCAATACAGAGTCACCAAGTTCCATCTTTCTTTTGTACTAGCACGATTGGGCTCTCACAAGGTGATGAGCTGGGACGGATGTGCCCCTTGTGGAGCAGTTCTTGGATCTGTCACTTGATACCCTCATTCTCTAATAAAGAGCAATGATAGACTAGCCCATTGGGAAACAGTGCGTCAGGGGTCAGATCAATTGGGTGCTTGACTTGGCAGTGTAAAGGTACCCCTGTAGGTGAGGAGAAGATATCCGAGTATGCTTCCATGACCTTATCTACTTACTTCTGCTATGTGGAGAGGTCGACCACATAGGCCTTGGATGTGGCTATGATATTTCACTTATTCTGAGAGAGAATTAGGAAGAAGACAAACTTCATCATCTGAGAGATGAACTTCCTGCATTGCTTAGAAGAGATCAAGGAAATAACACTAGGTGGTACTGCCTCGGGTATCCTGTACAATTTCCTATTCAAAGTAATAATAACACTACGAGGCCTAGACTCATATACAACATGACATTTCCATAAATAAGTTTGTCCCAAATTAACATCACAAACTATGAGAGGAGAAACATCAAACAATACCTCGTCTTTGAAGGGCTTGATGTTGTACGACAGTCAACACCATTGGCTGACGTGGAGATCGCTTCCTTGGCAGAGCCATCCAATGGTGTAGGGATATGGGTGTGGCGTTGTTGGTAGGGCTAGCTGCTTGATGACCTCTACTGAGATGAGGTTCTTTTGGCTACCGCTATCAATGATGAAGTGCAATGAGGTGCATTTTACCCACATCTGTGAATGGAAGAGGCACTCTCCATCTTGTGGCTCATCTGGTTCACTAGGCTGGAGCTTGTTGGTAGCAATAGTGGAACTGGGTTCCACGTCAATGATCCATCTTCCCCTTTCTGGTTTTTTCACAGAGTTAGAATCTACATCTGATTCAGAGGCTTTCACTTCAGCCACGAGTGACTGCTTTGAGCAACAATTAGCAGTGTTATGCCAAGGGCTCTTATGGAAGTCGCACCACTTCCTGATATCTTTCTTTGTCTTTCTGGTGTCCTTCTTTCCTTGCAGCTTGGACTAGTTGTCCTCATACTATCCATCTTTACTCTGTTCTTTGTTCTATGGGTTGGGGCCTCCCTTTTCTGGCTTTTGTTGTGCGGGGTTCCCAGGCCCAAATTGTCACGTCTTTTGTTTGAGATTCTCCTTGATTTTGATGACATATCGGTAGGCTGTGCCCAAGGATGAGATGTCCAGAAATTCCATTTCAGTCTGGATGTATATATGTAGAGCACTGTGATACTTGAGTACTATATGTCACTTTGAATCTTTGATACCCATCTTGGTGCACAAGGTATGGAAGATATTTGTGAAATCTGGCACTGCTTGGTCTCTTTCTTGCCGCAATGTGGTCCATTTGGTATATAGGTCGTCATAACTTATGACAGGGCAGTATTGTTCCTTAATATCATCCCTGAAGGATTCCCAGGTGGCCATGACTGAAAATAATGAGGTTCCCTCTGTTTCCTTTTTCTCACATAAATTTTCCCACCAATATTTGACACGGGGAACAACTTTGAGGAGTGCAAAAGTAATAATTTTTCTATTCAAGAAGTTATGGATAGAAAAATGCCCTTTTAGTAAATTCAATCACTTTTCTACAACATCCGCTTCTATCTAAAATTCAAATATAGGAATATCGAAGTTTATTTGTACCTTGAAAGGGGCGACTCCTCCGTTCGAGGAAGATGCGTCGCCTGTTGGTAGCCGTCGAAGGATTTGTGAAAAACTATCCATCATATATTTCCTCTGTTGCGTGAGGGCTTCCTCAATCAATGGTTTGAAAGGATCTCTTGTCCTATCATATTTATTTTCTCCTACCATGAGAGGTCGCTTGGGCGTGCGAGAGCTTCTGTCCTCAAGAGAAACAAGCTCGAGACCCAATTCTTTGTACTCCGACCTTGTTGGGGACATGTATTAAGACAACAAGGAGTAGACCGCTCTGATACCACTGATTTAGATTTTATGAGCAGAACAAAATGAATGAATATTCCTAATAGGTTCTTAACAAAAAATAACAAAGATACATTAAAAATGGTTTTCTATTTAATAACGAAACAAGCTGAAACTGTAAAATGCAGTGGAAACAAGCTTGCTCGAATGGTGGCAGCTTATCTCTAAGAAGAGATGTGAAGGCTACGCACATTTTCAAGAAGAAGATTACAATGAGGCTCTGAAGGCCTTTTTACATTAAACAAGAATTCCAAAACCCTAGAAATTCAAAAACCCTAACCCTAGGAGATGAAGCACCAAAAGTCATGTGGGCCCCATTTGGGTAAGTTAGTACATCAACTTCCTGGGGTTGTAACTTTTGCATACGATATCTGTTGTAGGCCTTTGATAGCCTGTTGGAATGGTATCATCGAGGAGATTCATTTTTGGGGATCAATCATTCATTTAGCTATCAATGAGAAGAGCGATCCTGAAAAACCTTTATTTAGGCCCTCAAAATGGCCTTGGAAGTTAAAACTGTTAAAAAGAGTAAATTGCCAAAATTGTCAGAAAACTATTTTGAGCCAGTTGGAAAAGGTGGGTGGCCACTGATATCCATATGGATTAGAGTATTCCATGTCTTATACCATGCCATATGAGATTATCCTAATAAAATGTTTAAATATAAACTCTGGGCTAGATGCAGACCAACAAAAATAGTTAGTAAGTATCCTTAAACAACAATCAGGGGCATTAGCTTGGGAATACACTGACATGAAGGGTATACACCCTGAAACATACACCCAAGGTGAAGTAACAATTGTTAGGAAACCCCATAGAATGAGATCCAAAAGTTATTAAATGTCGGATTTATTTATCCCATCTACGACAATAAGTGGGTGTCCCCACTTGTAGTGGTTCCAAATAAAGTGACCGGGAAATGGAGGATTTTTGTTGATTTCTAGGAGCTCAATAAAGCCACTCTAAAGGATTACTTTCCTCTTCCTTTCATTGACCAATTTTTTGATACCTTGTCTGGAAAGAAGTGTTTCTCCTTTTAAAATGTGTTGACCCTTGACCAAGTTTTGAGGATCCTTGGTCATGTTTGACCCTTTTTAGGTCCTTTTTGGGTTTTTGGCTTATGTAATGGCTATGGGGATGTCAGCCCATGGTTTTACCCATGCTTAGGCCTATTTTTTAATGTATAAATAGAAGTCTAGGTGATGTAAGTAGTGAATAGTGACTAGTAGTGACTAGTCTATTGCAAGTGTGCTAAGTGCTGAGTGTTAATTTCTTTGTGCATACTATGTGAGGGTTGCAGAGCTAAGTGAAAATGATTGTAAGAGACTGTGGAAGGCTTTGTTCTATAACTCAAGGAAGGAGGATCTAGCAAGGTGCACAGATCTCTTGTCCTTTGTGGAGTTGATTTTGAGGCTTTGTGCATGTAAGAAGATTGAAAGAAGATAATAAAGAAGACGAAGAGTTGGTGGATGTAGCCCCAGGGTGGGGGTGAACCATGTATATCCTATGTTGTGAATACTTTGTGCTTTTGGTTGTTCTTTTGTTTATGTGATTCAATGCTTAGTGTGATGTTAGATGATAGATGAATATGATATGATAGTTTAGTGCTGAATAATGTGAATGAATGCTAGATCTGATCTCTATTTGTATGCTCCATTCTTGATTCTATTTGATCCATGTGAATACTACACTGATCTGCTGTTAGGGTTTGGTTGCGCTGTGAACTAAAGCTGAATATTAATGAACTGTAATAACTAAGTGCTCTGTTAAGGTGTTACAATCACAGATTTGTGTCCTAGCTAAGGTTGTAGACACTGGAGTCTTACAACCACCCCTGCTTCTACATCGGGTGAGACTTCATCTGCTTCACAGGTGTTGTCGAAAGGCCCGGTAGTTAGGGTGTTGTTGGTGCATTTTTGTAGCGTTGAACCCTGGGTCTTCCCCTTTTCCAACAAATGGTTCCATTGATGGGACCTGAAACTGTGATTGCTGGGAATTGAGGAAAAGAAAGAAATCTCTTTGCGTAGATCTATTTATTTACTTGCGAAGCTCTGTGCTAAGGAAAGAGGAAGATCTGAAGAAAAGAGGTAAGATATGAATGCTTTGTGCTCTGATAGAGGTAAGAATAGTGAAAAGTTTTAGATCTGGAAGCTTTGTGCTCTGCTGAAAGTAAGATAAGTGGAAATTTTTGTTTCACGAATATGGATCTAGGTATGTTTGATAAAACTTTTCCTAGCCTGAAAACTATGGTGCATCTAGAAGAAAGAAGATTTGATATGAGTAGATCTGATAATAATAGTGAAATATATGTTATTCCTATGCATAGAAAGAATGTTTGGACTAATAAATGGATGGAGGATCCTAGAAAGAAGTTTTTGTAGGTTAGCTACCATGATCCTAGTGCATAGTATAGGAAAGGATAGGGATCATTTAAGAGAAAGAGAGGATTAACTCTTTGTTACAGTTCCAGAAGACTAAGACATCTTGCTAAGGAATGCCTTGGTAGAAGACCCAATTGTCTTTGTTGTAAAGCTATGGATCATGAAGTTTTGGATTTCCCTAGAATGATTGCTAAACTTGAAAGAATGAATATGAGACAAGAATACCATGACAAAGGTCAAGACGCTAAGACCATTGAAGAACCCCAGAAAGAATCATAAACCATATTGTCACAAATGAAGGAAACCCTAAATGACCACTGAAATCTCAACTTATCAGAGATCTTTAAAGAAAAAAAGTACATAGAAGAAAGAATAGGAGAGTTCGACATTGACTATGTTCTGGATGAAGAAACAGAGGTGAATATGATGACAGAAAGAACTTGGGAAACTTTAGGAAAGCTTGCTATGATTCCTTCATTGGGGGATATGTATGAATACTCATGGAACTTCGACATAAGAAGATTTTGAAGCTGTTAAATTTATTGAGAACAACGCCCCATTTTATATATTACTAGGAAAACCTTGGATTGAAAGGGATCGGTCCAAAAGGAAAGAAGAAGAAGTCTTAGAGAAGAAGAATCAAGAATTAAAAGATTTCATGACTAAGAGGATCACACACTTGATTGAAGTACAGGAGAATAGATCAAAGCTATTTAGAAACATAAACTTGGATGTCGAAGTTGAAAGAACATAAGAAGACTCACAAAAGACTAAAGCACCTACCCCTGATAGAGAAGAAGTATTTCCCCTGAATCCTAGGAAAGAATATCAACAACGCGAAGTTACTATGCCAAGAGGAGATAAGAATTAGAATGGAAAGAGGAATATCGAGACGAAGCTCACTAGAAGGCTAGAAAACTATGTAAGAAGAGATCAAAGATAGAAAAGTTATAGAAGGTTCCAGAGGGAACTTTGCAGAAGGAAAATTTGCAAAAATGGAACCTCGTCGGGATAGCAGAACAATGACAAATGGAACTTCTCTATGGCGAAGAAATATAGCCATTGGAAACATTATAACCATTAGACTGACGCCCCAAACAGGTAGAATGAAATTTTTTATCAGAAGGCTGGCCATTAGACTGTTGGGACCGCGTCGTAACAGATAGAACTTTATTAATAAAGGCTTCTTGCCTGTTGGATATTTCCATTGCCTAGTTATATACTTACTCTGTCAAGCCTTGCACCGAGAGAAATTTTTCCAGATGTGATTATTTGAGCCCATAGATCAGTTGATTTCACGCAGTGATCATCGATCTATCACCATATGTCCTGTTACATTAAGTAGTTACTCTTCAAATCCAGATATTCAACCACAAGCGTGTATGTCCAAAGAACTTAGCGTAGTCAAAGAGTCCATGAAGGAGGTCCTCATCGACCTCATGAATGAAAGAGTAATTTCTATGTCTGTGGGTGTACAAGAATCGTCGATGAGAGGAGTACAAGTCTCTTCATCGACCACTCGTGGATCCTAACGATCCCGAGTTGTCACCGAAAAAATAACCAATCATAGAGATGACCTAGCAAATGCGAAGATAATCCCAAGCATCTTATCCGATTACATCCCGCCTCTGGCTAGGGTGGTGAGTCACGATAGTGTGCCAAGATATTTTGATTACACCATGGTTACTGTGTACCTCCCTAAGGGGATACACGTAGTTCAACGACTTCAACCTAGGAGACCGCAAGAACCATAGTGTGCTCTCCCCATATAAATACTTGACCAAGACAAAGGTGAAGAAATTGAAAATAATCCCCTAGCCATGGATTTTGAACCTCACGCAGTCCACCCTATTGAATGTAATGAAAATCCCACACTTCAAAAGGTACAAGGAGGTTAACTCCCATGTTAATATCCTTCTTTCATGTTACCATGGTATCTACTTATGTCTAGACCTACGTATCACAGTCGATCCAACATTGATCCATAGGATCACCAGATTAAGTATGCAAGGACCCGACCCGTAGGACTTCTATATGGGGAAAGCCACAGATCATGCATTAGAACAGAAGATAAAGGACATGTACGATGATGTTGGGAAGGGGATGTGAGGTTACAAGGTAGCTTCCATTCAGAATCACGCAGTGTGCCTAGCATGCCAATTAATTGTAGGAAGGCTAGTAAGGAAGAATAGAGCCACTCATGTCATAGGGTTTTTTGTTGACCTTGCAGGGAAATGTGTGGAAGGCCTACAAATGAACTGGGTGAAGTACCTTTAATCAGTTGGAATTAGACTATCGCGAAGCACAGGATCAGGGCTACGAGTTCCACTTTAGATAGATCCTGATCCTCATAGTGTTTATTGCTTGGGAGATGCTGGAAGGTGCGACCTTCCCGAACATTGAGCCGATCAAACTGATTGCTGCGAAGTTCACCACACTTTAGTACTTGAGCGATATTGGAAAAAAGTGGCAGTCGAACGTAGTATTTCACACATATTATCTCCAACTGAAGAGGGATATCGAACTTGAACCTCACATGACACCAAAAATCCTACAGCGGTTCCGAACCCTCATGAATTTCTATGCAGATCAACACTTCATCTATATCACTATGCAAGTAGGCGAGCACAAGGAGGATCTTTAGTCATACTACAAGTTCACAGAAGAGGACCTCAAGGAGATAACTAAGGACTGGTCAACAAACCTCCTTATCTTCATTGATCTTGCAGAACTGTATGACCCTGAACTTGACATCTTGGAGGCCACTCACAAAGAACATGACACACCCAGAACCAGCATAAGGAAGAAAATTGCAGAAGTCCAAGACTTAAGTAGCACATCAGAAAAAATTTCTTCAGTATCACCTAGCCGAGGGGGTGATGATGAAGTAGAAGAGATAAATGGAAAAGAAGATGAGAAGAAGCAAGGAGAAGTAACACCGCCTAGAGATGAGGTTGATCCCTTGAATAAGAGGAAGGTTTATTTCCCGAAACCCTCTTCCTGAAAGAAATCTAGAGCCACCATGACCAAGATATAGATTGTCCTCACTGTCGATGACTTTGATTTCATCATCATAGTTGTAAACGATGCCTCATAGGAAATCTTGCAGAAACATGAATTCAAGTAGGAGGATATGTACAAAAAAATCAAGGTTCACCTCCGAGGGGTACAACAGGCTCTTCAGTCCAGTCACGCAATGTCCACTACGTCCTTGCTGTCACAAGAACCAAAGTTGGAAGATGAGCTAGCCCAACTCCACCAACTACCTGATGTGACTGAATCTTGCCTTTGTCATGCATAGGAAGAAACAGAACAAGCCACCCAAGCCTTGAAGCAAGTGAAAGAAGTAGTTGTAGAACCATGTTGAGTCACAGAGTAGGAGAAGGTTTCTCTCCAGACAAAGTTTGAAGAGGAGAAAGCATAGATTCAACAAGAAAAAGAACAGTTGCTCGTAGAGCAACTCAAAGTGAAAGAAGAAGTCAATAGAGCACTATGCTCTGTGACATGCTTAGAGCCAAAGTCAGAAGAAAAAGTCAAGCATCAAGTAGAACAACTCGAAGAAGCTATCCAGTAGCTACAACAAAGAATAACATACTTAGAGCTCTTCACAGTGCCCAACACCCTGCAGGATGTGAGGGATCAAAAAGATAAAATGGCTCAAAGCACATTTGAGAGAATAAAGGCCCTTTCCATGGAATGTAAACAACTAAGTGATCACAGTGCCTAGACTTATGAGAGAATCACTGAGAATCCATAATCGAAGGAACTGGAGTCAAAACTCCAGGAGGCGAAGCAACAAGCAGAGACAATACAGGCGCAGTTGAAGCCCCTATCAACTGTTGAAATGATGAAGTGGCCCCAAGAGTAGTGCACTACTCAACAACAGGTCCACACCATTCATATTAGAGTCATGGAAGTGACTCAAAGGCCTCAACCTATATAGGATGAGGCTTGCCAATTGTTCTCAGAGATCGAAGGCCGAGGAGCAGAACTAGAGTAAGTCGTCACTACGGCTGAACAACGCTTAGAGGGACCTGTCAATGAAGCTATTATCCAAGAGTTCACTGAGCAAGAGGCCATGGCACAATAACAATTCGAAGCATATCAAGCCAAGCTCGAGGCTTTTGAGGTAGAATTACCCAGATCAATGTGACTCGGGATGAGTCACAGGTGAGTGTTGGGGGCCTATTGGCCCTTGACCAAGTTTTGAGGATCCTTGGTCATGTTTTACCTATTTTTTGGACTTCGACAGGCTGTCGAAGGTAGAGTGCAAGACAAAGCGTAGATTGCGGGATCATCCCCATTTTAGGGCCTTTTTGGGTTTTGGGCTTATGTAATGGGTATGGGGATTTCGGCCCATGGGTTTACCCATGCTTAGGCCTATTTTGTAATGTATAAATAGAAGTCTAGGCGATGTAATAAGTAGTGAATAGTGACTAGTAGTGACTAGTCTATTGCAAGTGTGTTAAGTGCTGAGTGATAATTGCTTTGTGCATACTATGTGAGGCTTGCAGAGCTAAGTGAAAGTGATTGTAAGATACTGTCGAAGGATTTGCGATATAACTCAAGGAAGGAGGATATAGCGAGGTGCACAGATCTCCTATCCTCTACAGAGTTGATTTTGAGGCTTTGTAAATGTAAGAAGATTGAAAGAAGCTAATAAACAAGACAAAGAGTTGGTGGACGTAGCCCCAGGGTTAGGGTGAACCACGTATATTCTGTGTTGTGAATGTTTTGTTCTTTTGGTTGTTCTTTTGGTTATGTGATTCAATGCTTAGTGCGATGTTAGATGATAGATGAATTTGATATGATATTTTAGTGCCGAATAATGTAAATGAATGCTAGATCTGATCTCTATTTATATGCTTCGTGCTTGAATCTACTGGATCTATGTTAATATTGTGTTGATCTGATGTTAGGGTTTAGCTGTGCTGTGAACTAAAGATGAATATTATTGAACCGTAATAACTAAGTTCTCTGTTAAGGTGTTACAATCACAGATCTATGTCCCAGCTAAGGTTGCAGACACTGGAGTCCTACAACCACCCCTACTTCTACCTTGGGTGAGACTTCATCTACTTCATAGGTGTTGCCGAAAGGGCCGATATTTAGGGTTTTGTTGGTGCGTTGTTGTAGAATTGAACCTTGGGTCTACCCCTGTGCCAAAAAAATGGATATAGTGGGTACAATAAAATTCTCATAGCACCCGAGGATCAGGACAAAACTAGCTTTACTTGTCCTTGGGGTGTTGAAAAGTCAACAAGAAACATGTGTATAATTTATTTTTCCCTTAAATAAATTAGACAATAAATATTAATCTATTATTTCTTTCATAACTGAGTGATTTGGATTTGTAACAGAATTATAAGTGTAGTTAAGTGAGTTAAGATCATTTGTACTAGTTGTAACTAAACATGCACTAGTGAGAGTTCAGTTAATCAGTGAACTCACATGCAACTGAAGATTCACCACGGTTAACTACATGCATGTCAGATCTAGTGGAGACCCAGTTGAGATATCAGGTGAAAGGGACAATTTGTCTATCAGTTGTGATTTGATCACACATGCAGTGGATATGCTTATGAGCATGTGAAAACTAGGCAATTTGAAAATGATTCCATCATTGTGAGAATTCGAATTGCAGAGATTGTGCAGAGGAGACAAGTTGTCTGGACACAGGAAGTGGCACATGTATCTGCTGATTTGTGTATGACAGTGTGAGACGATTGTATTGTACCGAGAGCTCTTGGATTAGAGTTTTGTATGAGATTGTTTCATGATTCATGATATACATAATATATGATAGTGGGGTTTTTAGATTTACACTTTCCGAGTAAAACTTTTGTGTTATGTGTTATTGATATTTCACTTTGTGATTGTGGTTGTGATCGTGGTTTAATTTTCCACAAGAATAATAGTAGAAGAGATTCTATATTTAACAGTGGAGTAATTGTTAGATCAGGAGAATCATAGGGAATACATTAAGTGTATTGAAATTTTCTACATGGTATCAAAGCCACGGAAGGCCATGGAGTCATGGAAGTGAGGTGCGAACATTATTGCATTCTCACAGGTCCCATCTCTAGCAGGGTGCAAACCCTAGTATTGAAAACTTCCGGTGTTTTCAAGAATAGTAATTCTCGCACCCTAGACAAAGGAAAGGTGTAAACTTCATTGGCATTCTCGCAGGCTACAGTGGAGCAGGGTGTGAACTTCCCTCACCCTAATAGTGAACCAGGGTGCGAACTTCATTGGAATTCTCGCAGGCTACAGTGGAGTAGGGTGCGAACTTCCCAGGCAAGTTCACAAGCTACACATAGGCAGGGTGAAAACTTCCCTCAAGCTACTCTCAGGTGGGGTGCAAACCTCCCACGGAAGAGGGATTGAAGTAGTTGAGTTTTGGTGGTTGGATAACATTTGAATTTGCAATATTGTCTTGGTGCGACAGCTGATTCAAGATCAAAAATGTCTTTCAATGGCTTGAGGTTGGAGTATGCACTCGAGGGAAACTCTAACTACATTGCTTGGAAGGAAAGTATGGAAGCAGTGCTTGAAGACAATGGCTTGAAGGGTTACATTGACAATGATGTTCCTAAGCCAGATGTGACAGACACTGCAAATCTTGATGCATGGCAAAAGAAAGTGGCGAAGGTGAGGAGGATTCTGTTGGAAGGAGTAAAAGACCACATTGTCTCAAGTCTCCATGGGAAAACCACACCACATGCAATGTGGAAGGTTTTGACATATTTGTTCCAAAACAGTAGCGACCATAGGAAATTGGCACTCAAAGATAAACTCAGGAAGATCAAGATGGAAAAAGGTGACACCATTCCAAAATATCTCACGAAGTTTGTCTAATGTCGGGATGAGCTTGGAAGTGTGGGAATAATAGTCACTACTGATGATTTGGTGAGCTTGGCACTCCTAGGGCTTCCTAAGAGTTGGCACAGTTATCAAGAATCTATCAATGGAAGGGAAAAATTTCCAGATTGGGAACGACTATGGTCGGATCTGGTGCAAGATGAGTTCAAGTGGAACACCAGAGATGGATCTTCATCAAAGCGTGATGATGAAGAGGATTGTTCTTTGAATTCCAAGGAAAGGAAAGGGAAAGGGAATAAATTCCATCCAAAATCCGAGTCTAAAGTCAAGAAGCTGAATTTGTCCAAAATGAAGTGTTTTCACTGTCATGAACATGGGCATCTCGCTACTAACTGTCTGCAGAAGAAGAAGAACAAGACGGTTGCTGGATCTACAACTGGTGAGGCTCTTGTCTCACAATTTGAGCTTGAATTCACTTTGATCACATGCATGGCTTCAAGTGCATTGGGATCGGTGTGGTATTTGGATAGTGGCGCTTCCTTCCACATGATGGGAGATAAATAGTCTTTCATTGACTTGGAGGAGAAAGATCTTAGAATTCATATAGAGATGGGAGACGATGGACGATACATTGCAACTGGTATTGGTATCATTACCTTTCAAAGGGAGTTAGGTAAACTATTTCAATTGAAATTTTTTATGCATGTTCCAGGTCTGAAGAAAAACTTGGTCTCAGTCGTAATGTTGGAGGACAGAGGCTATGATGTTGTTTTTAGTAGTGGTAAATCCTACCTGTGACATAAAGCAACAGGTCAAGTCAAGAAGATAGGGATTCAAGTTAAGAATATCTACATGCTGGAGGTAGATGGCTATAGTGCCATGATAGGCAAGGCAGAAAAAGTGGTGAGCCAGGATGAGGGCGAATTATGGCACAGAAGATTAAGCCATCTTCATCATGGAGCCTTGAAGATCATGCAACAAATATCTAGTAGACTTCCAATGGGAACACTTGCTTAGTCGGATTAGTGCAAGGGTTGCACCTTGGGGAAGTATGTAAATTCCACCTTTCATGAAAAGGAGAACCGTGCTTTGGTGATCCTGGAGAGAATTCACATGGACGTGTGTGGACCATTCTCAGTTGCTTCAACAACAAAACACAGGTATTATGTTATTTTTGTTGATGATTTTTCTCATAAATGATGGATATTCTTCATGCAGAAGAAGGATCAAACATTCTCAAAGTTCTGTGAGTTTAAAGCATTGGTGGAGAAAGAGTTAGGGAAGCAAGTGAAGGCTCTAAGGAGTGATAATGGTGGAGAATACATCTCTAACGAATTTAAATACTTCTGTAGTAGAGAAGGAATTCGAAGAGAACTCATAGCGCCTCATAACCCACAACAAAATGGGGTCGCAGAGAGAAATAACAGAACGATCGTGGGTGCAACACGAGCGATGTTGCATGATCAAGGCCTACCAATTCATTTGTGGGCAGAAGCATGCAATACTGCAGTTTATGTGTAGAACCATTGTCTTCATAGAGTACTTGGCATGAGTAAACCCGAATAATCTTTTACTGGTAAGAAAAATTTTGTTTTTCATTTAAAATTTTTTGGCTCATCTGTTTTTGTGCATGTGAACAAGGATGCCAGGAAGAAGCTGGAACCGATTGCTGAAGTTGGGATATTTGTGGGGTACACATAAACACCCCATAATTATCGTGTGTATTTTCCGAACATTAAGATGACTGTTATGTGATGGGATATAAAATTAGATGAGGGGAAAGCCATGTAGTTGTTGCTTGAGAGGGAGCTAGACTTGCATGCAAGAGAGGAACTGCTGGTTCCCAAGGATGAGTCTCAAGATATGGATCAGCCACATGAGGAGGTTCATGGAGTGGAGGAAACCACTCAAGAAGATCCATCCATCAGAAGCTGACAGATTGAGACTAGATGTTGCACAGAATGTAGGAGCCCTTATTTCGTAGCGTAGACAGAGACAGTCTCCTGATCTATTTGTTGGATACATGGCTCTCATGAGAAAATGTATTGTGACTAAACCATCTTCCTTTCAGGAAGTAGTGCAGGACCCCACTTGGGTTGATACTATGGTAGAGGAGTATGGCTCCATTGTAAAAAACAGTGCATGGGAAATTGTTCCAAGATCGATTGATAAATAAGTGGTAGGTTCAAGATGGATCTACAAGGTAAAGCAAGCTACTGATGGGAGTGTGGAGAAATACAAGGCTAGGTTTGTGGCCCAGGTCTTCTCATAGATCAAGGGGATAGATTATTATGAGACCTTTGCACCTGTCACAAGGTACTCTTCCATAAGATCCATCCTTGCACTCTCAGTGCAGATGGGCTAGCGCATTCATCAGATGGATGTAAAAACTGCGTTCCTCAATGGGATCATTGAGGAAGAAGTGTACATTGAACAACCAGAAGGTTTTGAGACCTTTGATAGAGAGTTGCATGTGTGCAGACTCAAGAGAGCACTGTATGGGCTGAAGCAAGCACCCCATTCTTGGTACACTCAGATAGACAACTATTTCACTGGACTGGGCTTCACCAAAAGTGAAGTGGATGCAAACCTATACCAAATTGTGGTGGAGGGTAAGCTTTTAATCATTGTGTTGTATGTTGATGATTTAATACTTACTGGTGATGAGAAGCTAATACACTCATGCAAGGAGGACCTTTCAAAGGAGTTTGAGATGAAGGATTTGGGCCTTCTTCATTATTTCCTTGGTTTGGAAATATGGTAGTGAGATGGTGAACTTTTTGTGTCTCAAGGAAAGTATGCAAGAGAGATACTGGATAAGTTTCACATGGAGGGCTGCAAACCCATGGATACTCCTCTTCCAGGAAACTGGAGGAAAGAGGATGCTACTTCTAGAGTAGTGAATGCTACTATCTATTGATAGTTAGTGGGTTCGCTAATGTATTTAGTGAACACGAGACCGAACATTTTCTATGTGGTTAACCAACTAAGTCAAGCAATGGTTAATCCTACCAAACTCTTTTGGAAGGTTGGTAAGCATGTCCTGAGATATCTGAAGGGTACATCTGAATATGGATTATGGTACAGACAGACAGATGAGGTGAAGTTACATGGCTTCATGGATGCAAATTGGGCGGGTAGCCCAACGGACAGAAAGAGCACATCAGGGGGGATATTTAGTATCGGATCTACAACTATTTCTTGGTACAACAGGAAACAAAGATCCTTGGCACTTAGTTCAGTGGAAGCGGAATACATGGCAGCCAACCAAGATGCATTTGAGGCTATCTGGATGAGGAAGATCTTGGTTGGTTTGTTTGGCTCTCATTTAGATCCGACAGTGATTTATTGTAATAATCAGAGTTGCATTAAACTCTCGATTTATCATGTGTTTCATGACAGATCTAAGCATATATATATTCGGTATCATCATCTCAGAGATTGTGTGTAGAAAAAGATCATGTTGCTTCAATACATTCCTACGGAAGATCAGGATGCGGACATTCTGATGAAGGCGCTCACCAGGATAATATTCGAATATCATAGAGACGGGATTGGGGTGAAGGATAATCCCTTTCTTGTTGAGAGGGAGTGTTGAAAAGTCAACAAGAAACATGTTCCTAATTTATTTTTCCCTTAAATAAATTAGACAATAAATATTAATCTATTATTTCATTCATAACTAAGTGAGTTGGATTTGTAACAGAATTATAAGTGTAGTTAAGTGAGTTAATATCAGTTGTACTAGTTGTAACTAAACATGCACTAGTGAGAGTTCAGTTAATCAGTGAACTCACATGCAACTGAAGATTCACCATGGTTAACTACATGCATTTCAGATCCAATGGAGACCTAGTTGAGATAACAGGTGAAAAGGACAGTTTAGCTATCAGTTGTGATTTGATCACACATGCAGTGGATATGATTATGAGCATGTGCAAACTAGGCAATTTGAAAATGATTCGATCATTATGAGAATTTGAATTACAAAGATTGTGCAGAGGAGGCAAGCTATCTGGACATAGGAATTGGCACATGTATTTGCTGATTTGTGTATGACAGTGTGAGATGATTGTATTGTACTGAGAGCTCTTGGATTAGAGTTTTTTATGAGATTGTTTCATGATTCATGATATACATAATATGTGATAGTAGGGCTTTTAGCTTTATGCTTTCCCAGTAAAACTTCTCTGTTATGTGTTATTGATATTTCACTTTGTGATTGTGGTTGTGATCATGGTTTGATTTTCCATAAGAATACTAGTAGAAACGATTCTGTATTTAACAGTGGCATAATTCTTAGATTAGGAGAATTGAAGGGAATACATTAAGTGTATTGAAATTTTCTACATGGGGCACCTATTCCTATAGGGTCTTTCCATTTGGATTGTGTAATGCTCCTGCTATATTTTAACGAGAAGTACTAGGGATATTTGCTAATATTAGGCATGATTGTGTGGAGGTTTACATGGATGACTTCATGATATATGAAAATACTTACCAGGAAGCCTTAGATAGCTTAGAAAAAGTCCTTAATAGATGCCAAGAAATGAACTTGTCTCTAAGTCATGAAAAATGTAAAATTTTGTTAACTGAAGGAGTGGTTCTAGGACATCATGTTTCATCTAAAGGGATAAAAGTTGATCCTGCTAATATTGAGGTTATTGTCAGACTTCCACCCCCCAAAAATTAGAAAGAGGTGAGAAGCTTTGTTGGACATGCCAGATATTACCGATGGTTTATTGAAAAATTTGCAAAGATTGTTGCACCTATGTTTGGATTGTTAATAAAGGATGTTGATTTTGTTTGGACTGAGCAATGTCAAACTACCTTTGAAGCCCTTAAAGTTAAGTTGTCTGTGGCACTAGTTCTTAGAGGGCCCAATTGGACTCTCCCATTTCACATATCTACTGATTCCTCTGACACTACAATAGGAGGAGTATTAGGGTAGAAAGAGGACCATTAGTCCTATGCCATTTATTTTGTGAGCAAGAACTTGTCCCCTGCCGAGCTAAACTACACAGTTACCGAGAAGGAATTATTGGCAGTAGTTCATGCTATCAATAAGTTTTGTCATTACATTATATGTTACAAAGTATTTATATAGACAAATCATTCCTCCATTATATTTCTCATGAATAAACCCATAACTAATGGCCGAGTGACTAGGTGGATCCTACTATTGCTAGAGTTTAACATCACCATTCTTGAATGACCTGGAAAGTAGAATTTGGTAGCTGATTTCCTTTCATGCATAAAAAATGAGGATGATGATATTCCTTTAGATGATAGTTTCCCAGATGAGCACCTTTTTTCCCTCTCTATAAATACCTCATGGTTTGCAAATATGGAAAACTATCTGGCTACTAGGAAGTTACCATCTCATTTGTCACCTCATGAAAAGCATAAAATTATTATGCAAAGTGCTAATTACTCTTGGGTTGGCCATGAACGTTTTCGTACAGGTCCTGATTTGATTATTCATAGATGTATATGAGAGGACGAAGTACTAGAAATATTATGAAGTTGTCTTGATGGACCATGTGGTGGCCATTTTTATGACAAACATACAACATATAAGGTGTTACATTCAGTTTACTATTGGTCTATCATTTTCAAATATGCTTCCAAGTATGTGAGGAGTTGTGATAGTTTCCAAAGAATAGGAAGACCTACGTCAGCTGACGAAATTCCCTCGCATTCCCAAGTTATGATAGAACCTTTCGAAAAATGGCCCCTTGACTTTGTAGGATCAATTTCACCCATGTCTCATAAGAAAAACTATATTTTGGTTTTTACATATTATGTCACCAAGCGGGTAGAGGAAAAATCCATATTTAGGTCTACAAAAAAATCCATTGTTGAATTCATATATGAAGACATATTTACCTTCTTTGGTGTCCCTTGTGAAATTTTTATAGACCAAGGCACTCAATTTACTTCCAAGTTGATGAGAGATATAACATAGAAATATGGGATTAAACACTGTAAATCTTCTCCATACCACCCACAAGATAATTGTCAGGTAGAATCTACAAACAAAGTTCTGGAAGCTATCTTAACCAAGAGTGTTCAATTACATCACCGAGATTGGGCTGATAGGCTTCCAGAGGCTTTGTGGGCATATCAGACCACCTGGAGAAACAACACCGAACATACCCCTTATGAGCTAGTGTATGGGAAACAAGTACTTCTACCAATAGAATTACAAGTAAGGACCTTCTGTATTTCTGTAGAATTGGGATTAAACTTAGATGATGCTTAGAAGCAATGAGCCCCACAATTGAATGAGTTGGATGAGATTAGGAAAGATGCCATGCAACGAACAATGTTAGTCCAAAACCAGAGGAGGAAGTGGCATGACAATTTTATTAAGAATAAACACTTCCAACCTAGTGATTAGGATTTGTTGTTTGATTCTTGATTTAAAACCTTCAAATGAAAACTCACCACCCGGTGGTTGGGTCCTTATGAGGTAGTCACTATATATAAAAATGGAGCTGTGGAAATAAAAACAATTGACGATGTACAAGTCTCCTTTGTAGTAAATGGACACTGACTCAAATTTTATCATAAGCCCATTTCCAAAGAAGACTTTCTACAGGTCATGTTAACTGAAAAGGAATTGGCCTTAGTAGATGAGGAAGTCCCCCCTTGTTCTTGAATGTTTTATGAATTTTTCTACTGTACAGATGTAAATAGTTTTGAATTTTGTTGATAAGCAATTCTAGAGATTTTTGTAGGTATTTATTTCACCAGGAGTAGACAGTTTCAACGAAATATAAAAGAAGGATTTTTCTTCAAAATATTTCTATATTTGAACCTTGTTGTCTGCTAAGCATCAAATGAATAATGACTTGTTGTAACTAGCCATATTTTTGCAAAGACTTTCATCTTCTCTTTTTCTTAAGGTATTTTAAAAAGCAGTTACTCTTGAAAATCTTCACCACTATATAAGGAAGTGATACCGTAACCATCAATCTTAGAGGTCTCTCGTACAGTTTTCCCAATAAACCCGAGTAAGTGAGTAAAATATATTTATTAAAAAGTAACAAGGAGGTTTGTTTAGCGGTTAGTCATGGAAACATTACAATAACTTACAAAACAAGAAAGTGAGTTGATCCTAGAGATACCTTTCTGTTCTTTCTCAATGGTACCATCCACTACACACTAAATAGCTTGATTATATCATATCTTTAGATAGGTCACACTCGCTTAAGTAGCCCTTACATCAAAACAATCACTAAGGAATATAACGAAAAGTCATCCTCGAACATAAATACCATCCTAATTGAAAAAAGAAAGAAAAATTTATTTTCGGAACTGTCCCCTCATCTTCTTGCACAAAGCAATCTTATACTAAAATCTTAAAATATGGAGGGCCAGTCTCTAAGGGTGTAAGAGGCTAACCCATCGAGATACTGAACAGGTCTGCTAGCAGTGGGTACTAGCCTGTGGTATGACTAGGTAAACCCGCCAGGGTACTGAACAGGCTTGTTGGCAGTGGGGCATTCTACTTAGCAAGGATGGTAATCCAAAAAAAATAATAATAATAAATTTAAACTTGTCCTGATGTACGACACTACTTGTAGACAAATATGACATGAAGTATGTATGGTTAAGTTAATGTTAATGAACTCCATAAAATTTCCATTGGGAACTAGCTTTGAGACTATCTTGAAACTCTCTTGCCTACCTCTTCTTATCTATATGTAGGATGTTCTATCCTATAGGTGGGGACATCTTCTAACCGTCTCGTCAGACCAATCTGTGAAATTTATCTCTACACTTAACAAGCTATAAATATTTGGCTATTGGGAGAACTAACTGGTTTCCTATATTTTTATTGTGAGGTGTCACAATACTTAGGTGTGGGGGAGGGGTTCATGAGTTGACAAATGATAATTTTCTAGAGAAGTAAATCTTTGTAAAAATTTATGTATATTGTTTTCATGATATAGGTTATTACATCAATAGTCATTTTAGTTTTGAAATGCTAATTCCCTGTGTGTTATAAATTATTGTACATATCCTTAACATAATACTTTATTAGTTTATTTTCGTTACAAGCTGTTCATTGTAGGATTGAAATTACATGTCTTATACGAGTGGATTGAGTAAGCATGGTGGAAAAATCAATAATAATGGAACACTTTGCCTCTTCTCCTAATCAATGTGATTGTCAAAACCATTCCAAGACTACATACTATCCATTATAGGAGGTAAAAATGCATTTAGCATAGAGGTACCATATGGAGTGCCATATGAGGTGCCAGATGAAGTGCCATATGAAAATATAAACCAGTAACTGTCCACAATTTTAGGTAACCAGGAATCAATGGAATTTAATTGAATTAGTTCATGGAAATCAAGATTGAATGATGGAAACCTTAGACATTTTCATGATCAAATGTCAAATTCAAAATACTTAAACATTGATATAACTTCTTATCATTATGATTTCCCATAAAAACATGCCTTCAAATTCAAAATCTCTCACACATGGAAATTCGTGCATGCATGTGTGCAACCATTTCCACCCTAGGTGCACTCAAAAACATAATTGGGTTATCCCATTATTCCTCACACTCGCCTCTACTCATTTTCATTCACCCCTGTTTTAAATGCACTCAACCTCTGTTCATTTCATTCCCCTGCTTAATTGCACTCGACCTCTGTTTAAATTGTGCCATTCCTTGGCCCGATTGCACCTATCCTCTATGAATTTCTCCCTCTGTCCATTTTTTTCCACACCGTCACGATGCCCAAATGGTATGAGCTATATTCCTATGCTGATCTCCTAGCCATCCCTGAGTTTGCACACTACAGGGAAGTGTTTTTGCGTGCAGGCTGGGGGCCATTTTTTCCCCACTTGCAGGGCCATGATGATGGCATTTCAATGCAATTTGACCTCAGTTTTGATGGAAAGACAATGTGCATGGGGTCTCTCACCTTTAGATTCTAAGAGGAGTCCATCTCCATAGTCCCAAAGATTCCAAGAATGGGGGATAGATGGTTTAAAAACCACCAGTTGCTATGATCAAGCTATAACAAGGTTTTTAAACTAGAATTTTAGAACATCTCTGGAGCTAAAGGATACTCCAAGGAGTGGATAAAAGAGGAGCTAATCAACCCTCTCATAGTCATCACTAGGTTGATCACATGTGAAGGTAGATATTCCACCTTTAAAGCCTGTCACTTTCGATTGTTAGCTCACTTTCAATTCAATAAACCATTGAATTTTCCCTTCTACTTTTTAAAGAAGCTTGGAGAAGATGTCCTCTCAAGTGAGGAAGAATGTAACCAACCCCCACAATAGCCTCTTTCACCATGGCCTTATCAAACTCCTTGTTTTAGTTGAATTGGAAAATCAGCGACAAACTTGGGATGAGTTCATTTACCAATTTGCAAACCCTCACTTGAAAATCAAGGCTACCAAAAAGACACTGGATTTAAGGACTATTTCTCCATCCAAAACCCACTCTCTGAAAAATCCAAACCCTCTTGCACAACCCATTTATTTACTAGAAAAAAAATCCAAGAAGCCTATTTATACCCCTGCAGCCTCATTGGGCAAAAAGAACAAGAAGCCTATTGCTAATATTTAGATGCCTTCAATATCTCTTGATCCTACACCCAAAAAACTACAAGAAGTAATTCAACGATACTTTCCTACAGTTCCCACAAATAGGAGAGGAGTTAATCGATGTCATAGAGGAGTTGTTCAAAAGAGTACACACAATCCAAGAGGAAAACCTTATGCAAAACCCCTGACTACTTCGGACCCTATCCAAGTGTCCTCCAATCTTGAAAGCCCTCACAAAAAACTTAGGGAAGTGTCTGAAGATGAATTAAAGCCTTAAAGAAAGACAAAATACGAACCTAATTCTCCTCATCAACCCCCTATTACTCCTACCTCATAGATGCCTACCCCAAATCCTAAGAATGATAGACACTCTACATCTTTCAAGGGATCTAAACCCTACATCGAGTTATATGATCCTGCTCTTGCCATTAAGAAGTTACAATAGGAAAATTTTCAGCTGTTACAACAATTGGAAGAGAGGAACACTGTGGACATGCATCTTCACCATGACGATGAAATCCTCCAATAAAAGGTGAATTATCTTCAGCAGTTGGTTGACGAGATGACCAAAACCAATCACAACCTCATGGCACAATTGAAACAACACAAGAGGCACAAGAAAAATATTCACGACAAGAAGGAGCAGCTTCTAAAGTTGATCCTTCTCAGTAAGCTTAGTCATGAGGGGAAATTCCTTATTGTTTGCAGTGGGACTTGCAAAATATTAGGTCTAGGGGTAATGTTGGGCCCAAGATATGGTTAATTTAATGATGATGATTAGATCCTTTTTGGCCAATATTGTATGTGCATTTTCCTGTTTTGAAGAGTTTTGAAAGGTTTTTGTGTTAAGTCGTTGTGGTTCATACTAGGTACGTATGATTGATGTTTTATGATGGTTTTAAGTATAATTCAGAATTTTTTAATGATTCCAAGAATCTAATTCATGATCTGTTTGTCACAGGGGAAAATCACATGGCGTTTTTGCATCCAACACTCTGTCCGATACTTCATCTAACACTATTACATGAACCAAACTTAAATATTAATTTGTGGAAGGATGAAGTGGAATCTGAAAAATATGGCACATGGGTTTTGTGTGTAATATTCCCAATTAGGTTCCCGTGGGTCGTTTCTTGAAATTATGAATGGATTGAGAGAAGTTCGTGGTTTTCAATTCTGCATCTGGTACTCCATCCGACACTCTATCCTACACTAAAACCATGGGTGAGTTGGCGGTTATCATATCGATGACCAGTGATGGGAAAATCGGTGACATGGGTTTTCCTTGTGCTTGTGGCCTCCATCTACTGAGCACTACTTGGATTGGGTTGTTATGTTGGGCGTTTATTGGCTCGCTTTGTTTCTATAAGCCACCGGTGGTTAAGACACATTAATTGTATCTTAATGTTTTTAGAGGAGGTCGACCCTTCCAGTGGTCGACCTCTCATCTTGTAAACTCTTTAAATACCACAACAATGTTTAGACAAATAGTTAGGAGAGCAGAAGGATAGTTAAGATCCATTTTTCCATTTTCAAGACATTTTCTCTAAAACTGTGTAAAATTGTGTTTTCAATTTTAATGTTGAAATCGTGTTGCTTGAGCTCATGATTCTTCATTAAGGAGTATCCATGACATGCTGGGGGGCCCACTAGTGGTCTGGGTGAATTATTAGTCAATTAGCTTATGAATTCATATAGTGTAATCGTCATTTCTTTTATTTCTTGTATATGAGTTTTATTATGTTTATTTACTGTGTAAATTGTTGTTCATAAGTTTAATTGCTTCAATTTCTTTTGCAGGTTATTATGAAGGATAGTGTAATTATAACATGACTTTTTAATTAGTAGGAAACAACTTGCAATCTTAGATACTAACCCCTGTATGTAATTAGATGATAGTTAGAATTTCCTATACGCTAAAATAGAATTTAAAACAAAGTTAACAACGTATTTAGTTAATGCTTTCTTTGGCAAGGTTTCGATGGATGATTAGTTGTTAGTTTTGAATTTGCTTATCTAGTTTGCTCAGCTAGTTCTTAGTTTTCTTATCTTGTTATATGCTGAAATATAAATAGGATTTGATTTATGTTTTATGAGTATTTCCCTTTGCAATTTAATTTGTTAAAATATGATTAGTTTAATTTACTTTATGCAATTTCCATTCTAGATCTAGGTTGCAATTTTAATTTGAAGTTTGATTATTGAGTTTAGTTTTCAGTTATGAATCTCTAAGCAGTATGAATTTGCTTACATTAGCATAGAATGCAATTGAATTAAATAGAACAATGTTTTCATATTGTTGATGATTAATGCACAAATGGAAGAATCACATGGATTTGCAGGATAGTTGATTTTTCTTCTATAATGGCTAAGTTCTCATTTGATTGCCTAATTCATACCTTTCACTTTTCTATAGAAGTTAATATTGATTTTATCCCTCTTGAGTTGTCATTAATTGTTAAATGCCATCATGATATTATAAGACACCGAAGACATAACCATCAACACTATATTTGAAGTTTTCTTGCTTTTATAGATTATAGGATAGTCTTCTTGCTTTGGTAGATTAAACAATAGTTTTCTTATTGTATATTAAAGAGTAGTTGTTGATTACTTTTATTATCACGATGCTTTGAATTTAGTAGATTAATATTTCCTTTTGTAAACTAGAAGTAGTTATGAAGTTTAATTTAAGAATATAGTTCACTTGCTTATTAGTTTGATTAGTTGTTTATTGAGTAATTTTGACTAGTTTACTTGCTGTAGAAGTTACCATAGGTTAGTTAGTTGATTGCTTGCTTATTTACTTGCTTTGATAGGGTAGTTTCTTGCTTGTTTATTTTCTTTAATAGTGTAGTTACTTGCTTGTTTATTTACTTGTTGTTGCTTATTGAATTTGAGTAGGTTAATTAAATTAGTTTGTTGTTGTTAATGCTCATTAGATAGATTAAATAGATAGCTTTCTTTTGCTTATTGTCATGATTGAGTTAATTTTCTTTAAGTAGCATTTCCATTTGATTTCTTAGGACTATCCATCGATCCTTTGTTCAAAAGTTACTTAGGGTAAATAGTTTAAGTTTCTTAATAGGGTTTGATCATTAATATTCTTTGCTTGAATAGATTAGCCCTTCGATAGTCCATTTCCTTAGTTAGACTATACTACCTCTAGCATTTCTACTTTGGCACATATATTGCTACAACTCTAAGTTTACTTACTCCGGGTTGACAATTTAAATGAGGGGTTTTAGTGTTTTTTAGTGCATATAGAGCACCCATGATACCTCGTCCTTGTCTTTGAAAGGTGTCGATATTATATAATCTGATTTAACCCTCACAAGTGCATTTTTTGCATTACTTCAGGGTGTCATTTGGGGTTTATTGTGTCCAACAAAGGGATAATGGTTGACCTTTTAAAGGTTGAGGAAATATTGCAGTTGCCTCTCCTACGTACAATGCACCAACTTTACAGACTACAAGGAAAATAAAATTTCCTCTGGTGTTTCGTACCAAACTATGTTTATATTACGAAAGGTTTTATGCACCTTTTGATGTCGAGAGTCCATGTTTTCTGGAATGAGGTGGCACAATGATTATTTGATGCGTTAAAGAAAACTCTAATTTATGCCCCACTACTTAGTCCTGTTGACTATAATAGATATTTCCTGTCATATCTTGCAGCATTCGAATCCTCTATCGACATGGTGTTAGTTCATGAGGATGATGATCTCAAGGAGCACATCATCCATTATCTGAGTCGTGGATTGGTTGGCCCTAAACTAAAGTTTCCTCATGTTGAAAAGATGGCTTTGGAATAATTTCATGTTGTTCAAGTTATTCGGTATTACATTTTTCTATGCAAGATGATTGTTGTTGTTGATGATAATCTATTTCAGTATGTGTTGACTCAATGGATAATAGGAGGGAAGTAAAATAAGTGGAATTTTGTTCTTCAAAAGTTTTATTTGGATTTTTCTTCCACCAAATCGAAGAAGTACTTAGTATTTGCAGAGCTTATGCCAGAGTTTCCAACAGAGAAGGAGGATGATGCATTAGTTGTCTCATTCCCGGATTAACACATTTTCTTCATATCTTGTTTTAGATCCTTGGTATGGATATATCATCATATATCTCTAGACTCTAAATTTTCCTTCACATTTCTCATGAGATGATCAATTGTAGATTCACCACATGGCAAAGACATATCTCATTATTGATGACACTTTGTATCGTCGGGGGGTAGATTCAATCCTTCATTCATTTTGAATGATTTCCATAGCGGAGCATGTGGCGATTATTTATTTGTGTTGGAAAAAGCCCAAAATATTTTGAGCATCAGATACTTTTGGTCGACGATCTTTAAAGATTGTGTTGAAGCGGTTAAGTGTCACCCTTGCCAAATATTTTCTAAAAATATGTGCATGCATCCCACTCCTATGTTTCCATTCATTATTGTCGGTCCCTTGACCAAGTGAGGGGTTGATATTATGACATGTCACCTAGTTTAGGCTAAGGGGAATCACTATATCATAGTGGTTGTAGAATATTTTACAAACTGGGAAGAAGCCATGGCAATGTTTTCTAGTGATGGTGAAACCACAAATCTTTTCATGTTTAACCAAGTCATAACTAGGCTCAAAGTTCTAAAAGAGATTGTCATTGATCATGGAAGTCACTTTCAGAACCACATGATGTCAAAATTAACATCAAAACTGAGTTTTATAAAGGAGCACTCGTCTCCTTACTATCCTCAGGAAAATGGTTAGGTCAAAGCTGTTAATAAATCCCTGAAAACCATTTTGCGAAGATGTGTCAATGCGAGAAAATCAAATTGGATATTGATGTTATATCTGGCATTATGGGCCTGCTGAACTTCAGTCAAAACTACAACATGATTTTAACATTTTCAAATTGTTCATGGGGTTGAAGAAGTTTTTCCTATTGAATATGAAATACTTCCTCTTAATATTGTTATATAAATCCTCCATGACAAAATTGAACTAGAGGAACACATTTTTTACTTAGATCACCTTTATGAACAAAGTCGGGACGATGATATAAAAAATGAGGCACATAATAAGTGTGTCAAGGATAACTATGATAAATTCGTGCACCCTATACTCTTATCTGAAGGGGACCTTGTATTGGTCTATGAACAAGACAAAGATTCCTTGGGGGTAGGTAAGTTTAATCCATTGTGGCATGGCCCATTCATTGTAAGACGTTCCTTGCGGAAGGGTGCCTACAAACTTGAGGATTTTGAGGGAATGTGTTTTCAAAGCCTAGAAATGGGCTCTACTTTAAGGAGTATTACACTTAAGCCTCCATGCATAGGAATTCTTCTTGTAAATTTTGTACATTGTTGTATCTAATGGTAACATATATTTATTTTTTGTATTAGTGGTTCTTATGGTTCTTCTTCTTGGTTGATAGATGTCATAGGATTCTTCGATGTTCGTAGGGCTCACTAATGGAACCAACCATCACACTCAAAACTTGGCTTCCGCCACTTGGGTGATTTATTCACCCACTAGTCAATTGGTTGCTTCAGGAGGTGCATGTCTTGATCCTTCCATTAGTAATCTGGTTGCGTATAGCGATGTTATTGAAATGCTTCATGATTCTATTGGAAATCATATTCAGTCCTTAGTAATTTGTTTGGACACTCAGTTGGTAGTATCCCAAATGAATTATGAATGTCTTGTTCACAATCCTATTCTATGTCGTCATTTCTTATGGGTAGGTTTCTTGGAGCGTTTTTTTGATAATATTACTTATGTTCATGTTCCAAGAGTTTCCAATTCTTTAAATGATGAATTTTAATAATACGTGTTAGATTTGAATTTATGCCATTCACATTAACACATAAGCACACACAATTATATTTGTATATAATAACATCATTTGCAAATTATCATTGACACAATATATATATATATATATATATATATATATATATATATATATCATTATCACAAGTCATGGATCATGGTCCAAAAAGAATCTTAGCCTCTATTTTCCTCTACTGGGACTGTTAATACAAAAATATATAAAAATACATGATCTCCCAATCATGGTCCTATGAGCCCTGCCCTCTCCTCTGCATGTCTCTCATAGAAGAAAACAACATTGGCTAGACACCAAAAGAGTCTCACCCAATCCCGTGGTACACCAACTACGTGTCGTTGCATATGCTCTGACAGATCTTCAATTTGTACCGTTGGCATTGGGTGCACCAATTTGTCCAAATTCCTCTAGACGTTATCTAATACTCAGTCAACATCTATATGTGGTTGGCCATCATGGCTACCTTGACCATGTAGAAGAAATCCATCAGGACTCCTTAGTACCACATATGTATGATCAAACAATCATTGTTCTGAGCTTGATCCACACAATTTTTTTTCTTTTGTTTCAAAAATACTAGAAAAATATTTATATCGATATCTCCATAGGAACTATTAGGATGTAGAGGCATCTCAGGTTCGTTGTGGTAACCGATCCCTACATAGGGATAATCCTCGATCACAACTAATTGGTTCTCCCACCAAGCAAATAATGCATCGTAAAAAGGATCACCTAAGTGTCCTCCTCCCTTCCTCGGGAGTACCTTGGTCCATCGTTCCATTGTACCATCTCTAATGTAGTGTGCATGGATGTCCAATCTTAGACTCATCATAGGTACTCTTTCGAAGAAAAAGCAGCACAAGAGGATTCCAAAGCTGAAGTTCTCTAGTCTTCGATGCTTACACCCTATCAATTAGTCTTTCATGCATGTGAGAAGTGTTGGGGTACATGCTGAACTACATACTTAGTGACATACTCATTTTTTCCATTTTTCTTACTATTTAGGAGTAGCATGTCTATTTATGGCTGGTGGATTCCTATATGTAATACCATGGGTTTCGAAAACCATGGGCTCATAAACCACCATTATGAAAATTCCTATTTTTTAGTTACCATTAGGCCAATTCCTATTTTTTAGCCACCATTAGGAAAAATCCTATTTTTTTAGTAGACAATTCCTATTTACTTAATTTTAGGAGATATTTCCTATTTCATGGCTATAGAACACACTTTAGTAAGAATATTGTCCTCCTAGGGAAGTGCACATTACCCATCTAATACCTTGGATTTAACTCACTTCAATTATTTAGTGACTTTCCATAATTAGCAAATTCTCACTCAGTTAGGAATTTAGTTCCATTCTTCGACTCTAGTCTTATTCTAGGAGATTTTTTCTATTATGGAATGCATGTTGAATTCATGTAGAGTTCTCACTAAGTTCACACCTATATTTTTTACCTTTTCTTATTATTAACAACTTTTGACTTTAATTAATTGTTGCTATTGGGGGGAGTTAATTTTTTACTTGATAATGCACATGGAAATCCCAACCTAGTGTGCATTACTCCTCATGTGGAGAGTCCTATATATTTTACTCATTATCAAGGATTAATACATTTTGATTATAGTTGGTTTCTTAGTCTCTTATGTGTCAAGATTGATTCTATTTTTCTCTCTCCTCTCTCTCTTTTGCAATTATCTAGTGTAGTATTTCCTTCTCACAATTAGGTCTTGGATTGTGGTTTAATACTACATGGTATCAGAGCCATTATTTTGAGGGTGTATTCACTTTTATTGAAGGTTTATAGATCAGATTGGACAAACCATAGATAACTATGGATCATCCATCCCCTTCAATGATCTTGACACCCTTCAACTACTTTGAGGGAAAGCCCAAGATATAGATTCTACTTTGAAGCAAGGGTTTGTATAGGATCACCATGGGGACTGAGGTCAATCCTACTTCATCCATAGAGAAATTGAAATACTTCAACAAAATGGATGAAGCCTACATGATATTTTTCTTGAGAATCTCTCCAGATCTCCTCTTTCATGTCGATACTTGGAAGCCTCCTAACAATGTTTGGACAAATTTGAAGGATTTTCTAGGAAAGAAAGACAATCTAAGAGGTAATCAACTAGATAATGATCTACATGCATTAAATCCAATATTTTTAGAGACCTTACATGACTACTTCTCTAAGTTTAAAACTTTTCTTTCTCATGTTAAGGCTTGTGGAATTGATAAGAAAGATGAACAGTTAATCCTTTCAATTCTAAAGAAACCAGGACTAGAGTATTATGTCTACACTTCTTCTTTTCATAATAATGGGTTAGCTATGAGGTCTAGATAGAAGATTCCATCCCTATATTATTTCATGGAATCAGTTATCCATGAGAAAAGGAATCTCATCAAAATAGGGGCACTTAAGAATTCCAAGCCCCATGTGATTATAGCTCAAAAAATTTCAAAGAAGAATAAGAAGAAGTACCAAGAGAATAAGAAGAAGAACAAGGGTAAGAAGGACCAAGAGAATAAGAAGAATAACAAGGGTAAGAAGTACCAAGAGAATAAGAATGAAGGTAAACAAAAGTTGATAGATGAGAGTTCGAGTTCCAAGGAATCAAAAGGCAAGAAGGAGAAGACAATGTTTTCCTATTGTAACATGGGGGTTCCATCCTGAGAGTTATTGCATGAAAAATAACATATATATCATGGCACAAACACTTGAGAAGCATCACCTAGAGGATTGTGTTCTAGATAATGCAAGGAAAAATCCATCATCAGAAAGAGTTAATGATCATGCATTACTTGGTATTTCATCTTCTCCTAATTCTCGATAGATTGATTCAAGGGTTACCAATCACATGGCCTCATCAGATACACTCTTATGATACTTGGAGACTTGTTCTGAACCACCGATATTCATGGGAGATGATTCTCCTGTAGAGGTGTGTGGTAGGGGTAGAGTTGATCTAGACCATGGATTCTTTTAGGATGTAGTTAATGTTCTGAAGATTTTAGTGAATATTCTCTCCATATATCAAATCACTCATTCTGGTTCATGGAAGAAGGTGGATTTCACTCTAGATTCAGTTATTATTCTGACTTTTTAGATGGTTCAAAAATTTTCATTGGTGAGGTTAATCACCATTCTAGGTTGCACACCTTCTCTCACTTCACTCATAAATCTGATTATGTATCTGATCTTCTAACACATGATAATGAAGAGTCCAAGTTGCGGCACGACATGTTTGGGAATATAAATTTTAAATATTAAGATCAACTTAGTAAGGGTGGAATGGTAGATGGATTACCGCACATTCAGTACACACATGGAGTTTGCTAGGGCTGCATACTAGGAAAACATCCTAAGGAGAAGTTTGACACTGGTAAAGCATGGAGGGCATCATAAATTATATATTTGGTTCACAATGAAATTATAGGTCCTTTCACACACCCATCGATCAATAAATCTAAGTATATTCTTACTTTCATTGATGATTTTTCGAGATATAGATGGGTCTTCTTTCTCAAATTAAAATCTGAGGTCTTTGAGTGTATTAAAGATTTCAAGCATCTAGTTGAGAACCAAAAAGGGAAGAGGATTAAGAAGCTTCATACAGAAAATGGAGGAGAGTATGTGAATAAGGATGTTGATGATCTTTTTTCAAAATCAATTATAGAGTTGCAACGCACAGTTCCATATGTGCCACAACATAATGGGGTAGCAGAGAGAAAGAACATGACATTGAAAGACATGGTCAACTGTATGTTGTAGGATAGAGAACTACCTCCAAATTTATGGTATGAGGCTATCAATTATGAAACATAAATTAATAATATATTTACTCATAAGTCAGTCAAGGGAGTCACTCCATATGAGTCTTGGAGTGGGAAGAAACCAGAAGTCACTCACTTCAGAATTTTTAGTTCTCGTGCATGGGATATGATCCCTTCTGATAGGAGGAGAGATATGGAATCTTAGAGAAAGGAGTGTATTTTTGTTGGATATACAGAGGGAGTGAAGAGATAAATGTTATTATATACTACTTAATATACACTATTCATTCAAAGGAGTGTTAAGTTTGAAGAGGGTCCTTCACAAGTACCGCCAGAGCATTCCACACCTCCATCTCCACCACTACTAGTTGCGGAACTTTATTAGAATTATTCTGATCATATCTATGATAATATATATGAATATGATATATATAATATTTATGATCAAAAGAAATAGTTTTTAGGTCCATAAATTCTACCATGATGAGCACAACACACTCTCCAGGAAGCAGGTGATCTAATGTGTGATCCTGTCAATCCACGGAGAACCAGATCTCAATTTGTGGAGCCTTCACAATATATTACTAACATGGATCCATTTATTCATATTTATTTTTACATGGTACTTATATTAGATATCAATATTATGCATAGGCTAAAGGAAATCCCCATTAGGAGGAAGCTGTTAAAGAGGAATACAATTCCCTGATAGAGAACAACACATGGGAGTTGGTTCCTCTACCTTCCAACAAGAAGCTTGTTAGAAGTAAGTGGATTTTCAAGAAAAAAGGGGCTTTTGATGGAATACTTACAAATTATAAGGCTCGTTTAGTAGCTAAATGTTTCTGACAAGTACAAGCCATTGACTATGAGGATACTTTTGCACCGACTACCAAGATTGATTCCATTTGGTTAGCTCTAGCTATTGCAACAACTAGAAAGTGGTAGGTACACCATATGGATGTGAAGAAATCATTCTTACATGGAGATATTAATGAGGAGATATATATGGAGAATCTAGAGGGATATGTTCAAGATTCATCATTAGTTTGTAGGTTGAGGAAGTCATTGTACGAATTTAAGAAAGCACCTCGGGAATGGTATGCTAAAATGGACCCTTATATTATCTCTAGAGTTTTTCTTAGATGTAGATTAGATACTAATGTGTATATGATGAGGAACACAAATTGATTCTATGATATTTCAATATGTATACTATTTACTCATCATAGGGAGCTCAACCTCCTCCATTGTTGCAGAGAATACTACTTTGCATGACAAGTTTTCTATGACATATATGGGATTGTTACATTACTTTCTTGGTCTTGAAATCAACCATAATTATTTAGGAATAAAGATGTCTCAGTCCAAGTATTCCATATATTTACTTGATAGGTTTCGAATGACATATTGCAAGTCAACTTCAACACCCTTTTATTCAGGGTTTAGACCAGATGATTTCGGTGCAATCACCTTTGGTTGATTGTACTAGATATTGATAGTTGGTGGGGAGTCTTCTCGACCTTACACACTCTCGACTGGACATATTTTATGTAGTTGGATCAATCTCTAGGTACATGTAGAAGCCTTATGAGCTTCACAGGAAGGAAGAAAAGAGGATTCTTAGATATGTCAAGGGGACTACTAGTTTTGGTATACACTATGTAGTAGGATATTCCTTGGAGCTTGTTGGTTAAAAAAACTCATATTGAGAAGACGATAGAAATGATCACAAGTCCACTTTAGGATATGTACTCTAACTTCGATCATGACCTATTTGTTGGTCAAGTAAGAATCAATCAACAATTTATTTATCATCAATAGAGGCAGAGTACATAGGTGCAGTGAATGTTACTGCTTAGGCTATTTGGTTGCAGTACTTTCTTACAGAGTTGGGAGTTCATTTTCATCATCCGATAGTTATATGGTGTGATAATAAGAGTACTCTCAAGCTGTGTAGAGACCCATTTCAGAGGCAGTGAACCAAGAACATCAAGGTTCGTATGCACTTTATTAGAGGACATATTTAAGATGGATTCATTGATATGCAGTTATGTCCATCTTCAGAGCAGGTGGCAAACATATTCACAAAGCCATTCACTGAATTTTTTTTTTCCCATTGAGGGACATTCTAAGAGTGAGGGATACATCATATTAACAACTGAACATGCTAGCATTATTTTCTTGTTAGTAGCACATTTTAAGGGGGGGGTTGTTCTCACTTGGTTTTCCCTCTTTACCTCACTTGTGTTTAGTTGTTATGCATCTATACTTGTAAATGAGTACGTAACATGGATTCATATTTTTGGGACTCATCATTGTTCACACCCTGGTTTTGTTTCAGGGGGGTGTTGGGGTACATGATCAACTACATACTTAGTGACATACTCATTTTTTCCCCATTGTTGAACCCTATTCCATCGTGAACCTATGTAAATTTTGTTCCCTAGTATTTTTGTTGAGCCCATACCCTTCCTTACCCGATTTTTCCACTATGGTTACTCGTTTGACTTAGAATATGGAAAAAATAAGCAGGTTGTTACGCATGTGGTTTTGAAGAGGCGAGTCGTCAAGCCCATGGATGGAAGAGGTATGTTGTCATGCCTATGAGAAACCCTCTCTAGGTGAGAGAGATTGTTGGGGAATTGATTTCTCCTAGAGGGAGTCCAACAATAGCTACGGAGTTCTGATAATTCCTGATCCAGCCTATTGTTGAAGCCCTAAAAGGGAAGTGGAGTAGATGATGGGTTGTGGAATAGTGAAAGTGTATATTCCCGGGGTGGGCCAGGCATATGGGGAGTGAGATTCTGTGAGTGGTGGGTGTAAGTAGGCTCCTTAGAGGGAATCCTTCCTATTTCATTGTGCAACTTTCTGTAGTTGCAACCTAGCCTAGGATTTCCTTTACCCTGAGTGGATTTTAGTTCCACCTCGGGGCTAACCACTGCTGACATATAGGAGCACCGTGGTCTAAGGTTGTGAGGTTCATGGAAGGTTTGCACACAGTTGGTGGCTTTGATAAAATGATAAGTACCAATTCTATGTTAATTTTACATGCTTCATTTAAGTACATGTGTAAAGTTTATCAAAATTTCTTGTGTTTATTGCATGTATGTGTTTACTGTTACTTTCGCATGAATCTGTGTATGAGCATAATTTCTATATTTGTTAAATTTTTATTATATATATATATATATATATATATATATATATATATATATATATATATATGTATGTATGTATGTATGTATGTATATAAGAGTTTGAACATAGTAGAGTTTTTTGGTAGCATGTCTGGCCCTGGGTTGGTTGGGTACGTTACATCTTATGTGAATCCTAGTTTTGGGTCATCTGGGGGCATGATCCCTCCTTATTCACATTTTAAATTTGTTGGGGGTCATATCCATCAATCCAATCATGTGGTAGGAGGTTGGAATCCTCCTTCCTCTGTACCCAATCCTAGATTCTCTCTTCCAGGATCGAGTGCTCAAATGGGTTGTCCTTATACTTATTACATATCGTCCATCTTTCCATCTTCCACTATGTTGGTTCCTATGAACTATTTTCTTACAAAGAACCTCCCTCTATCAACTTGTGTTTCATCCAGAGGAATTCAGTTCTATAGTATGGGAAACCCCCTTCATGTAGTTCCTTCATTTTGGGGAAACATATATCCTCACATGAGTAACCCATGTCATGTTTCTTTCTCTTCACAAACGGCTTCCTCAATGATGATTCCCTTACAACCATTTATGAATTAGTTGGGAGGAGGTAACCATCCTACCATGAAATTCCATGGTGTATAAAAAACTCTTTATTTGATTGCAATCTCTCAAAACCAGTATTTCTCGGGACCATGGTCTTTGATACTGCAACCAGTCGCTGCAAGTCATGCTGGAAGCACAAGTCTAGTATTTGTGAGTCATATTTGCATTAACTCACCAACCGCTGCAAGTCATGTTGGAGACCTATCACCAACCTCTACAAGTCTTGCTAGGGGAAAGAAACAAGTCGTTGCATGTCATTTTGGGGGAACAACTCTAGTCACTACTAGTCACACAACACAAACATCACCAACCCATGCTATTCATGTTGGGGATGCATCACCAACCTCTGCAATTCATATTAGAGATATGCTACTATCCTCTATAAGTCATCCTGGGAGCATGTCATCGGCCACTGAAATTCATTATGGGGGCATTGATATGCTTGAGAAGCCTAGACGTATAGGACATAAGCCCAAGTTCCTTTGTAGACTTTGCAAAGGAGGTCACATAACTTGCTTATGCCATGCTACTATTGTTGTACGAAAAGCATTTTCCTTGTCTGAGGGCCCTTCGGGTTATGAATCATCTCTGGTTTCCCAACCATCTAATACGTCTTTGGTTGATACAGTGGTCATGCTGATGCAATCTTCAGTTGAGACCACTCTTCTTTTGGGGTATGATGCATCTCTTGATGACTTTGTCTCGCATCCTGTTCAACCAGTGGTCGTGTCGATGCAACCTTCGACCGACACCACTCCTTTTCTTAGGGGTGATGCATCTCTTGGCCATGTTTTCTCGAATCCTATTCAACTAACGGTTGAAGAAGTGGTTGTTCTGATGCAATCTTTGGTTGATGCCACTCTTCTCTTGGAGAGTGACAAGTCTAAGGAAGTGACATTGTCAATGTAATATTCAGTCAATCCAACTCTTGTTTTGCGGGGTGATGCATCTTTCGACCATGTCCTTAACATTTCTATTCTTGTACCTTTTGAATAAGGGAGTATTGCACTCTCTTCAAGTACACTCTCTCCGACCCCTAGGGTTGTTTCCTCTAATTGGAATGATCTTGCAGAGCCACAGATTCCTTCTTCTGCACCATTCTAGATAATGTCCATTCATCAATATATTGTAGATGAAGGATTCTCTGCAAGTATTTTATCCTCCTAGACTTGGCAAGATTTGGGTTCTCCCAAGCTTATGTCATCTACCAGTGAGATTTTTTCTTTAGACATAAGTCCTTCATGGGATCCTTGGTCTCCCCCATTATATGATGCTTAGAACAACATCCTCAAGTCTTAGTTAAGCTATTTTCAATACTCCTTAAAAACGAAAAGATTGTCGAGTGACCTTGTCTCTTTCACACTCGTTAAATGGCTTTGAAAGGATTTTTATTTGATATAAGTTTAACACTTTTACAGACCAAGTAGAACACTTATGAAAAATGAATACTCTAGTCACCATTGGCTAGAAGCGTTCTCTTGGGTAGTATTTTATACTTTTTTGGGCATAGGGGACTAAATCTATGAAAAAGGACATTCTTTGGAGTTAAGTTGTAATTACATTCCATCATCATGCTTGCAGTATTGAGCTATTTTTGGTTCCCACTTTCTTGTTATAAGCCTCTTACCTCAACAATTTGCATCACTAGCCAAGTAGAGCCTTCTATATATCCTTTGCAGCTTGACACCTTGTACTGTAAGAGGAAACATCCCCCTGAGTGTCCATGCCCCGCATGCACTTCCTTGGATTGAGCATAGGTATGTTCCACTATTTGGATCTAGTTTCTTACTTGTGACACTCGTTTCCTCTTTTGTATCATAAAATTTCTTTGCCTATGAAAAAAAAAAAAAGGGCGAGAAATGAATATTATCTCATATCGGCAGTAGTCGTGTCACCTCTGAACAAAGCACAAACTTTTGAGTCCACTGTCATCCAAATTTTGGGTTTAGCATGACCTTAGGAAATTGAGCTCATTACTTAGAGTTTACTCCTTCGACTGGTTATTCTTCCAGTCCCTATGGAGATTTTTTCTATGCCTCTTACATCACAAAGTTTTATCATCAAGTTTATGCTTCCTGCGTTATCTATATGTCTCATTCTCTTGTTCAAAGGAATTCTATAAGCATGTGTTGACCATTTATCAGAACTCTCGACTTTTCATGTTGGCCATATCCTGAGTGTATATCAGAGTCACATGAAGTTGTAGTGTTACCATGCACCTTAGTCCTACTTTCATTATAGATAGGTAACCTTGAACCCAACATTTGACATCTCCTCATTGGTCGTTGAGTTGGGGGTTTCCCTTATGTTGGACAACAACAAATCTATTCACACATTGGGATTTGTGTAGTGTCTTGGATTCCATCAGCCTTATCGGTGGTTTCCTTGCCTTTGTAGAAAATTTTCCTTATTTTTTTTTATTCAAAGGGTCTCTTTCATGCACTGCTTGCATTTGGTGCATGCGAGGGCTGCATAGGGTTGTTGGTTCATGAAAATTATTTTCATCTGATCTCCTCCTAATCATCAAGTTATTTATTTGTACATCATGTTGACTAATGAGAGATTCCCTAATTATCTATATTCAATGGGTATCCTTCCATCGACTTCAACTCATCTATTCCATAAATGAGACCTAGATTCCTATGAGTATCTAGAGGCTTGAAATCATCAGTGGCAGGTTGTCTTGCCATCGAAAGTTGGGAATACATCAATGTATCCTCATCAATTGATTCTTCAAGTGTTTGACCTAAACACCCTTATTCACAGTTGTAGAATATACTTGATTCCTTGATACCTACTTTAATTATCAATAGGTTGTCTCACATTTTTTAATAGTATACCTTAATGACTGGTAATCAAATGAAGTCTCATTGTGTTCAACCTCAACTCCTATATTCAAATGATGTAGATTTGCACATTCGGAGGATAGTGTAGAAGACCTCTAGCTTATAGTAGAAACATTCCTATTATGTTGCTATCTTTCATTGGACCAATACCTATATGACTTCGGTGATCATGGGAGATCAAATTGTACTCCATTATATATAGATATTTTCAGTTTGATTTTGAGACTGGATTCCACCGCGCCTTGTTCGTGACTATGACAACCTATGGCATATTTCCTCTTTGTATTGCCTATTCATGTCCATGAACAAATATTTGATATATTTCCACATGGATCTGCAATGTAATTTAGATTGCTAACCATGTGTACAAAGTCATTATGGATTGTAATATTCTCATGAGAAACTAGTACTTTCAGTTGAGTCTCCATTACTCCACTTATGGGAATTATAATTTATTTTGGCCATCACATATAGTCTTCTGACCTCACATATTAGGGGGCATCTGTTACAACAAATTTTGCCTCACTCCATGCAACTTTCTTGGATTGCCTTTCCATTTCCCTATGCAGACTTGAAGTCCCCTTTTGTACCTTTGAGATACCAAAATGAACATTTTTCCACATATACATGCCCCATTAGTTATAAAACAAGTGTATACTCAGGTTTCTCCACTACATCCCGTGTACATCGGGTTTGGTGCTCAAAATTAAAAATTATGTCGGGTTTCCATGTCATGTCGCGAGATCCATGATACTTGACCTTCCATATAGTAGAAATGCTTTGAATCATCCCTTCAATTCCATTTGAAGGCTATAAATTGAGCCATATTCAAGCCTTGAATGGATTCAACAATTCAACTTTAAGAGAAAACACACTCTGGAGAAATTTCGCTTAATATTGAGTTAGCATCCCTTTGTCCTTGAAAGTCTAAACTCCTTGTTCAGCTCCCAAGCTCTTCCTTCTTAGTGATGGAGAACGATATCGAATCCTTTATATGAGCTTGCATTTGTGGAGGATTGAAGTGGTGGAGGCCCAAATTGAGGGACTTATTTTCTCGGTTTTGATATGTATGATTACAAAATTTTGTCACCTATGTACTTGTTAGCGATACTTCTTGTATAGGGGGGTAGAATGCATAAGAAGGGTTAAAAACCCCTTTGTCCAAATTTTTGGGCGATTATGCGCCCATGGTAAGCAACGAGCAAGTCCGAGCGGTCTAGATTCACGCGCCCAGATCAACGACGCACGTTGGATTCCAGACCCCCCTTGCCTTCCGACCTTTAAGCAGGGGGGGGGGGTCCGGAATCGGGGTCGCACCTCTCCGATGGTCCAGATGAGCACGCCCGGATCAACGACGATGAAGACCATTTCGGACCCCCCCCCCCCTTTCTACCTTTAAGTGGAGGGAGGGGGTCCGGAATCCCATGTGCAGCTTCCCGACGGCCACGATTGAGGCGCCCAGATCAATGGTGCTTATACATCCCCGCCCTTCTCAACTGCCTTGTAATTAACCAGTGTGGGCCCTATCCCCATCATTTCATCCTCCCTTCTGCCTTTCCCCTGCTGCCATGTGTCATCCATTCATCTCTCCTCTTTGGTCCACGTGGTCCTCCCTTCTTCTCATCATCCACTCACCACCTGCCACGTGTCTCGTTCCTCTCCACGTCAGCCTCTCACCCGAAGGCGAGTTCTTTCCATCCGTCATCCTCCTCTCGTCGCGTCACTCATTTCACGCCCTTATAACCCAGCACGAACATTCCTGTCATGCACCTCATCCTCCACGCTGGCCTCCATACCTGTCCCTCAAGCTATTCAGTTATTCCAGGTGGCAGCGCAAGAAGTCATCCAGATCTCGAAGTGCTGAGTTGGCTGGGCCGTTCTCAATCCCAAGAAGCAGTTATTGAAGCGGTTGGTGGTGGTTAGAAATCGTCTCCGCCATAATGGGGACATCCTACAATGAATTAAAGGCACGTCGATTCGTCGATGTAACTATCAGAAGATCTATCGCGTCTGCCACAAGTTTCACGATTAGTCAAAGACTGCGGCTGGAGAGTGTCAGAAGCCATGTAGACGCAAAGCTTTCAATGCATTTTCTTGGTTCCGCTGCTGTTGTTATTTTGAGTATATGTAGGCATTTGTGCCATTTTTGTATCTATCGATGGTAGAGCTAAGCTCCCGACTGTAAATTTTCAGCAACATTCTGGTCTCCTGGTTATGCCTCTGTGTTTGAGAATTCTTGGTTTATGACAAACAATCCTTCTTTTTATGTCTTTGTTTCATCTCATGCCGGAGTGTTCACAGTCAAATGATTCGTGTGGATAGTTTCATTTGTGTTATGATAAAGGATTTGTTGTGACATTTATGTACTCTCTGGTTCTCTGTGTTTGAATGTAAAAGGGTTTTGCGTTTGAATACATTCTTCTCCAGTCTGTGATGAACCTGATGTTTATTATGGATCTTTGCACTCTTCTTGCATAAGTATTCCACCTTCTCACCCTTTAATACGACTCACTGTTTGAAGTTTATCAAGACCTCACTCGTTCATGCATGCCTGGTCTAGTTTCCGAGTTGAGGTCGTGTTGTCTTGAGTTTTTCTCCATTTGATCACCCTTTAAACAAATCGTGACATTAATCTGATGGGCGTCGGGCTCTTCTCTTGCAAGCAATCTAGGGGTGACCTCCGATAGCCAACATTTCTGGCGCCGTTGCCGGGGACGAAGTTGAAGATTTTCCCTGGGAAGAACGACAAGGACTAACTAATTTCTGAAGGTGCATCAGATATCAGAACTTGAAGATTGCTACTGTGCACCTGGCGACTCCACTGTGACGACTCCACTGGGGAGAACCTGTTCTATCAACTGTGGCTTCGAGAGGCAGACATACGAGGTCAAATCGACACTTGCCTTTGGCCACACCAGAAGCAGACTTGGAAGCGGTGCGCAGAAAGGGAAAGAGAGCTGCAAAAGAAGTTTCTGTCGATGAAAAAGGTAATACGCCCTCCCCTTCTATGAGAACT
>JZKD02S2352986.1:751240-764506 GCA_000966675.3 Picea glauca | reverse complement strand
AATTAAAATAACATTACTAATCTAAATTAAAACTAATGGCCTAAAGCCGACATAAATAAAATAGCATTACTAATATAATATGCCCCAATTAAGGGGTAATGAGCCAACATTAGGGATTAACAGGGTTAATGGGCCCTACAAAATCTAATGCCCATTTCTCGAAAGGCTCAGTAACTGCTTGGGCTTGAAGTGACATTTGGTCTTGTGCAGTAGGCTTACCCATTCATTGGCATTCATCACAATTGGATACATAAGTTTTAGCATCTCTAAAAATATGAGGCTAGTAATAACCAGATTGTAGAACTTTGTAAGTGGTCCTCTTGTCTGCAAAGTGTCCTCCACAAGGACCATCATGGAAGGCTTGCATAATATCATGAATTTCATCTTCCCTTACACATCTCATGATTACCAAATCTAGTCTTGTTTTGTACAGGCAATCATCATGCCACATGTAGTTTTCACTTAGCTAAATGACTTTTTGTTTTTCTCTAGGAGACAATTTCTGAGGCATCCTTCCTGTCACAAGATAGTTAGCTACATATACATACCAAGGAGTGAATGTATAAATAGCAAACAAATTTTCATTAGGAAAGTTATCTTCTACTGGTGTGTTATATCCCAGATGAATCATTCTAGATAAGAAATCAGCCACACGATTATCCTTACCAGGTCTATCAATAATGTTGATATTAAATTCTTGCAATAATAAGATCCATCTTGTAACTCTAGGATTTGTTACAGGTTTGTTCATTAAGAATTTGATGGTGGAATGATCAGTGTGTACAAAATCTTGATATCCTGTAATATAGTGTCTAAATTTATTGATAGCATGGACTATAGCTAGCAATTCTTTTTCTGTGACCATATAATTAACTTCAGTTGGAGACATATTTTTACTAACAAAGTAAATAGCATAGGGAATTTGATTTTCTCTTTGTCCAAGAACTACCCCAAGGGTTGTGTCTGAGGCATCGGTACATATATGAAAAGGAAGGGACCAATTGGGTCCTCTTAATACAGGGGTAGTTGACAATTTTTGTTTTAGAATTTCAAAAGATGTTTGGCATTCATCATCCCACTTAAATTCAGCTTCTTTAGATAATAACTTGAATAAAGGGGTAGCCAGGCTTGTAAAATTTAGAATGAATCTTCTATAGTAGCTAGCATGCCCTAAAAATCTGCGAACTTCCTTTTGTGAGGAAGGTATTCTAATTTGTGTAATTAGTATAAATTTTTGTTGGATCAACTCTCATTCCAAAACCATAAATGTGATGTCCCAAAACAATACCTTCAATGAGCATCATTTTTGACTTTTCATTCCTTAAGGAAAGGTTAGTTTCCTTACACCTAATCAAGACTTTTTCTAGACTGATCAAAGCTTGTTGGAAGTCTTGTCCATGGATTGTAAAGTCATCCATGTAGACTTCCACACAATCATTAGTCAAGTCAAGTAAAATGGCTAGGATAGCCCTTTGAAAAGTGGTTGGGGCATTTCAAAGTCCAAAAGGAAGCACCCTATAAGCACATGTACCCCATGGGAAGGTGAAAGTGGTCTTCTCCTGGTCTTCGGGTGTTATTTGTATTTGGTTATAACCACTAAACCCATCCAGAAATGAAAAATAATTCTTTTCAGACAAGGTATCAAACACTTGATCAATAAATGGTAAGGGGAAATAATCCCTATGGGTGGCTTTGTTTAACTCCCGAAATTCTACACATATCCTCCACTTACCATTTTTCTTGGGAACTATGACAAGTGGAGATACCCATTGACTATCTGAAATGGGGTATATGAGATTGGCTTGAAGGAGTTTTTGTAATTCCTCTTTTACAATATCTTTAAGGGTTGGATTCATCCTTCACCGAGGTTGTCTAACTGGTCTGATTTGGTCATTAGTGTAGATATGATGTGTGCATGTGTCAGGGTGAATGCCTTTCATGTCTGCATAATCCCATGCAAAGGAATCAAATTGTCTTTGGAGCATTTCAATTACTTGCGTCTTTTGTTCTGGTTCCAAACTAGAGTTGATATACAAAGGTTTTTCTGGGCTAATATCAACAAGTTCAATAGTTTCTTCCTTCTCTGAGGAAGATGGTGATAAAGTATATAATTGAGTGATATCAAGGTGCCAAGTTTGTTGAATTTTGGAACTGAAAATATGTGACAATTCTGCAAAAAACCTCAGGTATTCAATGCAATTTGTGTCAGCCAAAAATAAACTTAAGACTTGTTCATTTGATTGTTCTTTCATTCCTCTTACTTGTTCAAGTGTTAACAGGGGTCTCATGAAATCTTCCTCTCCATAATGGTTTTCTAACCAAACAGGTATTTCCTGTGTCGGTTGGGCAGGAGGGAAGAGAACCAGTTTTTGGTTATGTGTGCCATTGGATATAGTCATCTCACCAGACCGACAGGTGATAAAGTCATATGCTATGGCCAGCCAAGGGAGGCCAAGAACCACATGGTGTCTTGGTTTGGAGGATGATTTATAATAGATGAATAAAAGGTCTACTGGATATTCCCAAGAATCTAGAGTGACTGTGACATCATCTAGGCTTCCTGGAGGGCTAATGACTGACTTATCTGCCAATTCTATCATGGTTTGGGTTGGTCTTAACTGGTTGATTTGGAGATTTTGCATAGTTTCAAAAGGCATTACATTAATTGATGCACCCAAATCAATGAGTGTGATTGGTAAATAAATACCATTAATTTCAATAGTGACTACTGGGTTTCCAGGGTCATTATATTTGTATGGCATCTTAGAAATAAATTCAGATAATTGTCCCACCACATGAACAAGGGGAGGTTCCTTCTTCTTCCTTCCTGGTTTCTTAATGCAAAGATCCCTTATGATTTTGGCATATATGGGGATATCCTTAATGGCTTGCAGCAGAGGTATTTTTATGCATACATTTTTTAATTCATCCTCTATGTCTCTGTGCAAGGGTGGGTTAGGTTTCTTCACTAATAGTCTTCACGGTAGGGTGGGAGAGTAATTTGTTGAGGTACTTGTACAGGCTGGGAAGTGATTGGAATAGGAGAGGAAGTCTCTTCTTCTACAGGGGTGATTTGAGTGTTTTCTTTCTCAGAATGATTACCATTTTCTTCCTGAATTATTACTACAGGATTTGATTGGTTTACAACTTTCCTTGATCGTAGTTGAATTTCATAGGTGGGAAAGGTTTGAACTTCTGTATTTTGTACCGAGTGGGTGGTTCAATTATTGGGGTTAGGGATTGGCTGGTCAAGGATTGTTGTTGGTTTCAGAGGGTTGTGGGAAGCTTGGTTTTGTGGTTGTTGATTGACATTTATAGGTTCTTGCTACTGCTGGTTAGGGTTCAAGGGGGTTGTAAGTTGCTATTGTATAGGAGGTGGGAGTAAATCTTGCATCTATTGTGGGTTGAATCTAGGTAGTAATTGGGAAATGCTTACAGGATACTGTGGATATTTAGGGTAAGATGGATTTCCATACACAGGTCCCCTCCAACCTTGTTGCTAAGGTTGAGATTGAGTTTGCGGAGGTGTCCATTGTGGATAAGTCATTGGAGAAGGACCCCATTGTTGTTGTTGATATTGTGCATTAGGGTCATACAATGTATTGGGGTTTTGGGCTCTCCAAGGTCTTCTGGAAGGGTATGGTTATTCTTGTGAGACTCCTCCTCCCCTATACATGTCTTGTAGCTCAAGAAAAGTTGGACACTCAGATGTGGGGTGTTCTAGTGTACACAGGCCACAAATTTCTATGGCATTTAATGGGCATTCTTTCTCACTGTGCTTCTTTCGACATCTATGACAAAATATTGCTAAAGCAACCTCTTCTTCTTGTTTCTTTTTCAGTTTTAGAGTATCTAACTTGTTATGGATTGTGATCAAGATGTTTGTTTTAAAGTTCTCTAATAAGTTTCCTAACTCAGTTCTAGTGATAATCCCTGAGCTTTGTTTTGTATTTCTGCTAAAAGGATCTCTTGGTCCTTTGCCTGTTTTAGCTTGTCCTCTTGAGTATCTTCTACAGTAATTTGCAATATCTGCAAAAGGCTTTTGGTGCACATCTCCTGAACTCAACAAGTTTAAAAATTCTATGCAATCATCTCTAAGACCTTTCAGGAATATAGTTCTTACTACAGTTGGGTTTGTGGTGAATAGTTTTGATTTATGATAGTTGTATAAGAACCTTTCTAAGTAGTCTTCAGGGATTTCATCTTATGTTTGATGCATTTTAAAAATGTCGTTTTTATCATTATCCTTACAATAGTCTTGGTATTTCCGTAAAAATGTGTCTTTCATCTGATCCCAAGAGAGGATTGTATTTTCTCCTAAGATCATGAACCATCTTAAGGATGAATCTTTCACTATAGCAGGAAAGAGATTAAGTTTTTGGGCATCGTTTGAGTAGTTATAGCTTCTACATAATATGTCAAACTCGAATAAAAATAAATCTGGATCTTCAGTTGACATACCTCTGAAAGTGGGTAACGATGATAGTGTGATATTTTTCATGATGATGTTTCTAGAAATATCCAAGATTGGGAACCCAAAAATTTTCAGTCTATGTGGCTGCATTTCCTTCTTATTTTTCCATTCCACTAATAGAGGGTTCAAAAACTGGATTTTTTGTGTCTCCCAAATGTTCAATAGTTTTACGTTCTGCCTGCTCCAATGTTGATTCTTCCATTTTAGGTTCTTCTTCTGGAGCCTCACTGGATCCCCTTGAATTTTCTCTCGGTGGAATTTTTCCTACACCAGTGTTAGTTGGATTAGTGGGGGGGGTTGTTTTTGAATCTTTAGATCTTACAAATCTACCCTTGTTATCTCTATATCTATGCATAAAATGCAAATTTGATTCTTACCTGAATTGAAATCCTAATTCTATCTAGAAGGTAAGAAGGAAACCTGGCTTCGGAGAACCCCACTCTAGTGGCTGCGTGGCTCTTAACTCACGTCTTAAATGTTTTATCCTCCTCCCTCAGGAAGCCTTTAAAAGCATTCAAAATTTATGCAAACAATCTAAGCTAAAAATTACTTCCCATCGTTTGCAACTCCCCGACAACGGTGCCAAAATGTTGTGCTGCTTATATGTTTAGTATAATGCACTCATTAATTATCAATTCGGGATTCATAATCAATAGAGTTACAAGACACCAATAAGAAAGGTAATTCTAATGTCATGAGTATAGAACTATTCTAGATTATGTATGTTGGAAACAAAAGAAACTGGCAAACTAAAACACACTTTGGTTGTCTTTCACAGAGAGGCTATCTACTCCATTATGGAAAATGCAAGTATGAGATGTAGTTCTTATGATAAATCAACTCTAATATCTGACCCAGAGAATTAACTAGGCAATCACACTTCTGAAAGGAAATCACACATCAATCATCAATACATAGCATGGGTAGTTCAATAGCCAATATACTGAGTATGATGTGGTTCAAAATGTGTTGTTGTAAACTTCACTAGTTCAATTTCAAATATGTCTGACTACTGCAGCCAACATTCATGTCTATGAAACAAAATCAAATTCATAAAAAACAGAGCATATGAAAAACAAAGTGAGTAAAGCTCTCTAAACGATCATGTAATTAAAATCCTGGCCTAAACTACACTGTTATCACCTGAGAAAATTAAAGCTTCAGCTAATCTAACATTCACACTATTGAAATCAAATGCTAATACTAATCTATGAATATGCTGACCTTTGTTGGGTGGTGGAACCTTGCCGCTTCGACGGGCCAGTGACTGAAGTCTACAATAAACTTGCTTTCAACCCACATTACTCTTATTCAAACTTCAAAACATAAAATTAAACTATGCTAACAACTCAGCTCACATTCAATCATAGACGATCAAGGCATAGAGATAAATGACATCCTTCTATTAATATTCACCCAGAATATGTTCTATAATGTAACACTGTTTCATATGTTGTATTGTGCTAACTCTCCTCCTTTCACCATCCTTGCCCTGAATATTTGAATAGTCTTAGTCATGAAACACAAGTAGGTGAAATCATTTGCAAATCAGTCAATTGTTAAATTTAATTATTCGGTTACATATTATAAGCTTCATCCTCATGACATGAAGTGCATGAGGATGAAGCAACAACAAACTATCTTAACATAGCTTTGCTAAAAAATTTATGATTCATTAAACACTCAACAGTTGTCTTGGGCATGATCTAGAGCTAAACTTGGTACATTTGGCTTCCTGAATTGGTACCATATCGTAATAGGTAGATGGTATCAGATCCAAACAGTGCACGAATGGTGGTACCAGATCACGACAATCCACAACCATTGGTACCGGATCGCGACATGTGAGATTCAGTACCGTATCTGCATAGAAGGTGTTCTTGGTACCAGATTCAGACAGTGGGAATTCGATCCACAAGTACTGGATAGCTGAGCTGGTATAGGAAGGATGGACTTATCTAGAGGTCAAAGATTATAAATGGAAAATTGAAGCATTAGTACATGAAAAATTTAATCTCCTAGCTCAATAATACCACAAAAATGCATGAATTAATTATACTTTACCTTATGAACTTATCAACGGCTAATGGTAGTGTTCTTTTTCATTTACCCAAGCTTAGGTAAGAAAAAAATGTATAGATGAGGAGCATCATAAGGTAGTGGGGGTGTCAATTTAGAGGCTCAATAGTACCGAAGTACAATTCAAACCAATGCGAATGAATGAGTTGAAGTCGAGCACTCGGCAGAATCTCTCAATCAGGGATCAATGATGTGAAACCCTTGTCGAAAGTGAAGAGACCTACCATTAAGGCATGTAGGTTCCAAGGTACTAAATGATTTCTAAGTCTCATTTCTGGATAATGAGTTGGAGTTGACGGAACAAGACTCATCACAGGAGGGCCTTGATGTATCCCCCATTAATGACACGAATTAAGTAACATATTTTGAAGATGAGATGAAGTATGAATACGAGTCGAGATAGACACAAGGAAGGTCGACATGGTAAGAATGGACAACTACAGATGGCCGAGTCAATAGCGGGCTCGTGTGAACTTCTCTTGAACATATGAATGACACGACCAAAGACTTGGCAACACTGACTCAAAGACGACCCAAGATATGACCTTGTAGCAAGTCAAACAAGAGACAAATGGATTTCCCAACTCAAATTCAAATGATGAATAGGGGGTGTCATGTTTAAGAGCGACGTTTACTTCCATTAATATGAATACGAAAACACATCCCATTCCCAAAAATTCCCCCACCATTTTTGGCGAGTACCTCTTTATTTTTACACAAGCTTGAGGAGGATAACATATGCTTGTTGATGTAAGTTCATCCTTCAGATGAGTCCCTTGGAGTATATTTAACGAACCCTAGGAAGGAGTGGTTCGGTCCTATCATGGTTCTATTGATGTTTGTTTAATGAGTCCAATGATAGAAAACTCGAGAGTTTTTCATGTTTTGAGAGTCTAAAAAACACTTTAAAAAGAAATCTCCCAGTTCCTTTTTCGTAAATAAGTCCAATGAGACCGAAAAAGTGATAAAATATTGCCCGTCAAACGTTTTCTTCAGATACTTTAACAAGTGTGAAGAGAACAAGATCGCTCGGCAATCTTTTCATTTTTATGGAGCGTGAAAAGAGATTAAAGGATACTCTCTTAGGTTCATCATTTTCATGTTACCATATGAGTACTAAAAGACGAGAAAAAGTATACTCGGTTACGTTCTCATGTATTTTCGAGCGCGAGAACGAATGAAGACTGAGCTTGAGGTTTTTCCTACAAAACCCCTAAAAAAGTAACTGTACATGTGACAAAAATAAAAAACACCCATACTCCTTCATTTGGACTTCAAAGTTGCTATACCTGCAGAAAACCATACTCACAAGGCTATCAGGCATTAGGTTTTATAAGCAAAGCAATATAAAAAATCAATAAAAAATAGTAAAAAGTGAATAAATATGGGTAAAAAGGGCTTTTTACCATTTCCTTGTGATTTTGCCAAAAACTTTGCCCAACACACCTAGTTTTCCCCTGAATTTCTTTGCTCGATTGCGGGAGGCACAAGTGATCATTTGGAGAACCTTTTCAAACAAGGAGGTAAGATCTTGATCCTTCAACTTTTCATGGTTCATTTTTTTGTTTTTATTGGAAATTTCTTGGGTTCTAAGTCAATTTTAGGGCCCGACTATGCATTTGAGAATTCTCGCAAGAGGGATTTGCGGGATCTACGAGAGCCAAAACATGGATTTTAAAGTTAAGTTTTGCCCAATAAAAAATCATGCAAAAGTTTGGAACAAGTTGCTAACTCTTCTCTCATGGCTCTTGTGATGGTGTTTGACCATCACAATGTTGGAGTGGTGATAAAGAGAACATGAGGAAGACGATTCCATTGTCGAGAATGACCCGAGTACAGTTACTGCTCTCTGGGACTGTGGGCTCTTGAAATTATTCTGGATTCTGGGCATGAGAGCCCAACTTAGATTGTTGGAATACCTAGTCCATATGTAGGATGTGGACCAATAGTTATTTAATGTGGGAGTTCATACATTGACCCTAGATATCGAGTATATCTACTTTCTAATAAGGTTATCACGGCGTGGGTACCATGCTAGCTTGACTGGTGGTCGAGGAAATGGACTCCCTATGAGTGAGTATTGTTTCCAATACTGTGTTCTTGAGGCAGAAAGAAGCAAGGGTAAGGTTGCTATTTGGGGGGTCCAAGACTTGACCTTGGGAACCACCTTCTTCACTATTTCATGCATGGCTGGGAGCGCGGCTCCACACATAGCTCTTCAAATTTACTTCCAATATTCCATAGAGTGCACAGAGCCTCGGGTCTTCAACTGGTTGGATGCAGTTCTCCGCAGTATGAAGAGGCAATTGATGAAGTGCATAAGGGGCAACTTGAAGCAGTTTGGGTATGAATCACGTTTGGTGTCCTTCTTCCTCCAGAGGGTCCCACTGTTGAGACTACAGGTTGATCGGGGTTTACTAGCCCCACAGGATCTGAGGATGATGAGGTGGTGCAACCTCATGGCTCAACACGTAGCAGGGCCCATCATCAAGTATAATGATTCATTTTTTGACTGGTTGTGGCCCCAGATGCTGATGATTGATGACTATGCATATGATGGTTTGGATATCCGAGGGGATCTGGATTTGGCCTTGCTTGAGGATGCTCAGTGGGGTGATTTAGGTAAGAAGTACACATTTTGTTCTTTTTAAATGTTTTTTTTGCATGTTTTATCATATGAAATGTTTTTGTGTTTATCCAAGAACTAATCAAAAAATATCTTTTTCATGACATACATGTGGGGCCATATCGACCTCCTGGAACATCTCTTATTCAACAGTGAGGAGAGGCGGCTCCAGTAGCAAGATGGGATGCCAAAGATTACGAGGAAATGGAGCAGAAATTAGAGGGGTTGACCACTGACATCCCAAATATGGCTATTGGGGAGATTCCCATACATTACCAGTACCATACTGTGGGCGTGTCTGAGTCTATCAGTCGACTACGTCATAGGGTAGGCGGAGTGGTTGTGTGTTATCGGGAGGTTCATCCATGACGATATTTTGTAGAAGCCATGAGCTTCGTATTTTTGAGATTTTGGTCCTTGGAAAGAAACTTTTTGTAAACACGTTTAATCGTTATATACATATATATGGCTCTTACCGGCTTATCTTGTGTTGTGTTATACATGTAATGTGTGAATGGTTTATAAATGGCCCAAATTTTTGTCTAACACATAGTTAGCTAATGCATCAGTCAATGTATTTATACATCTAGGAATGTGTTGATACTCAATATAATCAAAATAACGTTCCAAGACGCGAATTCGTAAATATACCCGTAATAAAGTAGGACTTCAAATAGCATAGACATTACTTAGTTGTAGTGCTACTAGCTGCGAATCGAGTCGTATAACCAGGTGGCGGATACCAAGTGAAATAGCATCAATCAACAATTCAATGACAACGTTATATTATGAAATATTATTAGTCGTACGACCAAGGCACACACCTCGCAGACTAATAAGTTTTTTTGTAGGTGCATAAATCGTCCACGCAGCAGAGGCAAGGTTCTGAGTACTCGAACTAGTGCCATCGGTGAAGCCAATGTGGGGTAGCAAAGACTCCAACATCTAGAAAACAATCACAACGTAACATAAGCAGTTGGGGGCAGAGACCAAATAACGAAAAAACATACTACAATAACACACAAAAAGTATGATACAATAAAATACAAGCAGTCATCCACAGGTGATCTTAGGCATAGTACTTCTTTAAGTACAACCCATTTTTGGGTTCACTCAAAGGGATACCATCGTAGTCTACCAACTCGTAAGCTCATTTCTCAAAAACTCATCTGATGATATAAAGACCTCGCCACATAGCTTCAAATTTTCCATCTCTTAGCATATCCCGATCTTGTTCATAAAGAAGAACGAGATCACCTTTGGAGAAAACGCATGTCCTGACATGGTTGTCATATTGGGCTTTGACACGTTTCTTTTGGGCTTCTACAAATAGGGTGGCATCGCGATGGGTTTTTTCTATACAACATATGTTCTTCTTCGAAAAAAGTGTTTGGGAGAAGTTCGACGGCTAGTTTTAAGGAGGGTATCTCACATTCAATCGACAAGATGGATTCTAGACCATAAATTAACTGGAATGGTGTAAACCCGGTAGCAGACTTAATGGACATCCGATAAGCCCACAATGATGAAAACAACATTGTGTGCCAACTTGTTTTATGGACTTAGAACCCAAGAAATTTCCAATAAAAACAAAATAGTGAACCATGAAAAGTTGAAGGATCAAGAGCTTACCTCCTTGTCTAAAATGGTTCACCAAATGATCGCTTGTGCCTCCCGCAATCGAACAAAGAAATTCGGGGGAAAATGAGGTGTGTTGGGAATTTTTTTTGGCAAAATCACAATGAAATGGTAAAAAGCCCTTTTTACCCATATTTATTCACTTTTTACTATTTTTTATTGATTTTTTTATATTGCTTTGCTTATAAAACCAAATGCCTGATAGACTTGTGCTTATAAAACCTTCTTCATTCAATCTTGCTTAACCTTTTCCATGAGAAACCTTTCAATATATAGGATAAGGAGGGATGGTTACATGGATGAGGATGATCTCACCAAATCTGAGACGTCAGTAGGATGCCAACCATGCGAATGCCAACTCATTTTCTAGAAGATCCCCTTCTAGAACCTTCATGACCTCTTCTCATTTCCAAACTTAAAAACAGGTTCGCCCCCTATCTATGGAGTAGACTAGGAACAATTCACACCCTAAGTGTGGGTGGCCTTTGAGAATGAGGGATTCTCGCACACTGTAACATAGGCATCCTACAAACTCATCTTAAAAATGTGTTTTTTGGAAGAAGACATCAATCATCTTTCTCAGGCAAAAAGTCCTTGTGGGAGCCTAAACACATTACTTGTAGAGACATCACCAGAGTGATCAAAATCATGTGTAACAGTAATCATGTTTTCTTGAAGGTGAAGGCCAACAAAAGTTCCTTGAAGTTGGGAAACTGTTCCAAGTTGGAAACTAGATATTGTGGGTCGTTTGAAATCCTAGAGAGGATTGAACCAATAGCTTATATGATTGCATTGCCTACATCTATGTGTATACATAATGTATTCCATGTATCATTTCTTAAGAAATATATATCTAATGCTAATCATGTTATTGATTAGAATGTGATTAAGGTGGAGAAAGAAAGTGCTTTTCAAGTGCATCTGGTATGTATTCTGGACCAGAAAATCAAACATCTCTATAATCAATCCAATGGGCTTGTAAACATCCAGTGGACCTGGTATAGTCCTGAGGAGGCAACTTGGTAACATGAAGATGTTGTGCGAGCAGAATACCCACATCTCTTTGAATAATTTGTAAATTCTATTGATATTATGTAAATATGATGCACTGAGGAAAGTTCATAAATATGGGGAGGGGATTGTAATACCCCAAGGTCGAGCCCCTACTGAATTTTAATGATGTTTAATGATGTGTATAGGATGGTGCTCCAAGTGTTTATAAGCTGGGAGGCCTATGTGTTTATTAGGACAGAGAGCCTAGATGCTAAGGCTAGTGAGCCTATTTTTGTATATGTAATTATGTAGATCATTAATAAAAATGCATCGTTGCGTGTAGACCAACCACAAAGAAAGATTTATGGGGGACTAAGCTCCACTAGGAAGGTAAAGGGAAGGGGGATTAGAGGATAGGAAAAAGGGGCTAAGCTTGAGGGCTTAACCCAAGGGAATATTATAATGTATTTTCAAAAAATACTAAGGCTTGGGAAATAAACCCTATTATCCTAAGTTCCTTTGGGGAGAGGATTGAACTCCAAGTGGATATGATAGATCTCTTGGAGATCCATGTGTCATCCAGGACGCATGCAAATATATGTGGAGAATTCATCTATTTTGGGGAAAAAAAAATCCCTATTCACTCACGCACTAAGAAGGAACATAGTCAGCCATTTTTTGCCATTGTTGAACCCTCTTCCATCGTGAACCTTTGTAAATTGTGTTCCCTAGTATTTTTGTTGAGCCCATACCTTTCCTTACCCAATTTTGCCTCTATGGTTACCCATTTGACTTAGGATATGCAAAAAAGAAGCAGGTTATCAGGCGTGTGGTTTTGAAGAGGTGAGTTGTCAAGCCCATGGATTGAAGAAGCATGTTGTCATGCCTATGATAAACTCTCTCTAGGTGAGAGAGATTGTTGGGGAAGTGATTTCTCCTAGAAGGAGTCCAACAACAACTACAGAGCTCTGATAATTCTTGATCTAGCCTATTGTTGAAGCCCTATAAGGGAAGTGGAGTAGATGATGGGTTGAGGAATAGTGAAAGTGTATATTCCCGGGGTGGGATAGGCATGTGGGGAATGAAAGTCTATGAGTGGTGGGTGTAAGTAGGCTCCTTAGAGGGAATCCTTCCTATTTCATTATGCAGCTTTCTGTAGTCACAACCTAGCCTAGGATTTCCTTTACCCTGGGTGGATTTTAGTCCCAACTCGGGGGTAACCACTGCTGATATCTAGGAGCACCATGGTCTAAGGTTGGGAGGTTCATGGAAGGTTTGCACGTAGTCGATGGCTTTCATAAAATGATAAGTACCAATTATATGTTAATTTTACATGCTTCATTTAAGTACATGTCTAAAGTTTATCAAAATTTCATGTGTTTATTGCATGTATGTGTTTACTGTCACTTTCGCATGAATCTATGTATGAGAAGAATTTCTATATCTGTTAATATTT
>JZKD02S2352986.1:728494-750766 GCA_000966675.3 Picea glauca | reverse complement strand
TATGTATGTATGTATGTATGTATGTATGTAAGAGTTTGAACATAGTAGAGTTTTTTGGTAGCATGTCTGACCCTGGGTTGGTTGGGTACGTTACATCTTATGTGAATCCTAGTTTTGGGTCGTCTAGGGGCATGATGCCTCCTTATTCACTTTTCAAATTTTGTGGGGGTCATATCCCTCAATCCAATCATGTGGTAGGAGGTTGTAATCCTCCTTCCTCTGAACCCAATCCTAGATTCTCTCTTCCAGGATTGGGTGCTCAAATGGGCGGTCCTTATACTTATTACATATTGTCCATCTTTCCTTCTTCCACTATGCTGGTTCCTATGAACTATTTTGTTACAAAGAACCTCCCTCTATCCACTCGTGTTTCATCTAGAGGAAGTCAGTTCTATAGTATGGGAAACCCCCTTCATGTAGTTCCTTCATTTTGGGGAAACATATATCCTTACATGAGTAACCCATGTCATGTTGTTTTCTCTTCACAAGCGGCTTCCTCGATGACGATTCCCTTACAATCATTTATGAATTTGTTGGGAGGAGGTAACTATCCTACCATGCAATTCTATGGTGTATAAAAAACTCTTTCTTTGATTGCAATCTCTCAAAACCAGTATTTCTCGAGACCATGGTCTCTGATGCCGCAACCAATCATTGCAAGTCATGCTAGAAGCACAAGTCTAGTAATTGCGATTCATATTTGCATTAGGGCACCAAACACTGCAAGTCATGTTGGAGACCTATCGCCAGCCTCTACAAGTCATGCTAGGGGCAAGAAATAAGTCGTTGCATGTCATTTTGGGGGAACAACTCTAGTCACTGCTATTCACACTGCACAAACATCACCAACCCATGCTAGTCATGTTGGGGATGCATCACCAACCTCTGCAATTCATATTAGAGATATGCTACTATCCTCTATAAGTCATCCTGGGAGCATGTCACCAGCCACTGAAATTCATTATGGGGGCATTGATATGCTTTAGAAGCCTAGACGTATAGGACATAAGACCAAGTTCCTTTGTAGACTTTGCAAAGGAGGTCACATAACTTGCTTATGCCATGCTACTATTACAGTACGAGAAGCATTCTCCTTGTCTGGGGGGCCTTTGGGTTCTGAATCATCTTTGGTTTCCCAACCATCAAATACTTCTTTGGTTAATACAGTGGTCATGCCGATGCAATCTTCAGCTGAGACCACTCTTCTTTTGGGGTATGATGCATCTCTTGATGACTTTGTCTCGCATCCTGTTCAACCAGAGGTCATGCCAATGCAATCTTCGACCGACACCACTCCTTTTTTTAGGGGTGATGCATCTCTTGTCCATGTTTTCTAAGATCTTATTCAATCAATGGTTGAATAAGTGGTTGTGCCGATGCAATATTCAGTTGATGCCACTCTTCTCTTGGAGAGTGAAAAGTCTAAGGAAGTGACATTGTCAATGTAATATTCAGTCAATCCAACTCTTGTTTTACGGGGTGATGCATCTTTCGACCATGTACTTAACATTTCTATTCTTGTACCTTTTGAACAAGGGAGTATTCCACTCTCTCCAAGTACACTCTCTCTGAGCCCTAGGGTTGTTTCCTATGATTGGAATGATCTTGTAGAGCCTCAGATTCCTTTTTCTGCACCATTCCATATAATGGGCATTCATCAATATCTTATAGATGAAGGATTCTCTGCAAGTATTTTATCCTCCTGGACTTGGCAAGCTTTGGGTTCTCCCAAGATTATGTCATCTACTAGTGAGATTTTTTCTTTAGACAAAAGTCCTTCATGGGATCATTGGCCTCCTCCATTATTTGATGCTTAGAACAACATCCTTGAGTCTTAGTTAATCTCTTTTCAAGACTCCTTAAAAATGAAAAGATTGTTGATTGACCTTGTCTCTTTCACACTTGTTAAATGGATTTGAAAGGATTTTTATTTGATATAAGTTTAACCCTTTTACATACCAAGTAGAACACTTATGAAAAATGAATACTCTAGTCACCATTGGCTAGAAGTGTTCTCTTGGGTATTAGTTTATACTTTTTTGGGCATAGGGGACTAAATCTATGAAAAAGGACATTCTTTGGAGTTAAGTTGTAATTACATTCCATCATCATGCTTGCAGTATTGAGCTATTTTCGGTTCCTTCTTTCTCATTATAAGCCTCTTACCTCAACAATTTTCATCACTAACCAAGTAGAGCCTTCTATATATCCTTTGCAGCTTGACACCTTGTACCATAAGAGGAAACATCCCCCTAAGTGTCCATGCCCCACATGCACTTCCTTGCATTCAACATAGGTATGTTCCACTGTTTGGAGCTAGTTTCTTACTTGTGACACTCATTTCCTCTTATGTATCATAGAATTTATTTGCCTATGAAAAAAAAAAAAAGATGGGCGAGAAATGAATATTATCTCATATTGGAAGTAGTCATGTTTCCTTTGAACAGAGCAAAAAATTTTGAGTCCACTGTCATCCAAATTTTGGGTTTAGCATGACCTTAGGAAATTGAGCTTGTTACTTAGAGTTTACTCCTTCAACTCATTATTCTTCCAGTCCCTATGGAGATTTTTTCTATGCCTCCTGCATCACAAAGTTTTATCATCAAGTTTATGCTTCTTGTGTTATCGATATGTCTCATTCTCTTGTTCAAAGGAATTCTATAAGCATGTGTCAGCCATTTCTCAGAACTCTCGACTTTTCATGTCATCCATACCCTGAGTGTATATCAGAGTCACATGAAGTTGCAGTCCTACCATGCACCTTAGTCCTACTTTCATTATAGATAGATAACCTTGAACCCAACAGTTGACATCTCCTCATTGGTCGTTGAGTTGGAGGTTTCCCTTGTGTTGGACAACAATAAATCTATTCACACATTGGGATTTGTGTAGTGTCTTGGATTCCATTATCCTTATCGGTGGTTTCCTCACCTTTGTAGACAATTTTCCTTATTGGTTTTTATTCAGAGGGTCTCTTTCATGCACTACTTGCATCTGGTGCATGTGAGGGATGTATAGGGTCATTATTCGTGAAAATCCTATTCCTCTGATCTCCTCCTAATCATCAAGTTATTGATTTGTACATCATGTTGACTGATGAGAGATTCCCTAATTATCTATATTCAACAGGTCTCCTTCCATCGACTTCAACTCATCTATTCTGGAAATGAGACCTAGAGTCCTATGAGTATCTAGAGGCTTGCAATAATCAATGGCAGGTTCTCCCTCCATCGACAATTGGGAATACATCAATGTATCCTCATCGATTGATTCTTCAAGTGTTCGACCTAAACACCCTTGTTCACACTTGTAGAATGTACTTGGTTCCTTGATACCTACTTTAATTATCAATAGGTTGTCTCACATTTTTTAACAATATACCTTAATGATCAATAATCAAATGAAGTCTCATTATGTTCGACCTCGACTCCTCTATTCAAATGATGTAGATTTTCACATTCAGTTTATAGTGTAGAAGACCTCTAGCTTATAGTAGAAACTTTCCTAATATGTTGCTATCTTTCATTGGACCAATACCTATATGACTTCGGTGATCATGGGAGATCAGATTGTACTCCATTATATACAGATATTTTCAATTTTATTTTGAGATTGGATTCCACTGTGCCTTGTTCGTGACTATGACAACCTATGGCATATTTCCTCTTTGTATTGCCTATTCATGGCCATGAAAAAATATTTGATATATTTCCACATGGATCTGCAATGTAATTTAGATTGCAACCATGTGTACAAAGTCATTATGGATTGTAATATTCTTGTGAGAAGCTAGTACTTTTAGTTGAGTCTCCATTACTCCACTTCTGGGAATTATAATTTATTTTGGCCATCACATATAGTCTTCTGACCTCACATATTAGGGGGTATCTATTACAACAAATTTTGCCTCACTCCAAGCAACTTTCTTGGATTGGTTGTCCATTTCCCTATGTAGACTTGAAGTCCCCTTTTGTACCTTCAAGATACAAAAATGCACATTAGTTATACAACAAGAGTATACATAGGTTTCTCCACTACTGCCTCTGTACATCGGGTTTGGTGCTCAAAATTAAAAATTATGTCGGGTTTCCATGCCATGTCATGAGATCCATGATACTTGACTTTCCATATACTGGAAATGCTCCGACTCATCCCTTCAGTTCCATATGAAGGCTATAAATTGAGCCATATCCAAGCCTTGAATGGATTCAACAATTCAACTTTAAGAGAAAATACACTCTGGAGAAATTTCACTTAATATTGAGTATGCATGTCTTTGTCCTTGAAAGTTTGAACTCCTTGCTCAACTCCCAAGGTCTTCCTTCTTTGTGATGGAGAACCTTATCGACTCCTTTATATGAGCTTGCATTTGTGGAGGATTGAAGTGGTGGAGGCTCAAATCGAGGGACTTAGTTTCTAGGTTCTGATATGTGTCATTACAAAAAAATTTCACCTATGTACTTATTTTTATTATTTTAATAGAAATACTCTTTTCTCGTCCAACTGATATTTTGAAAATATTTGAATTATTATTCGATGGTCGTATTTGTCATGTATGTTAATGGATTATGCTAATATAAATTCTAACATTATACATTATCACTATATTCTTGCGTATCTTGGTTGTTGAGGAAAAATTGCAGGTATAAAGTTTTGGGTTGCGTGCTCAACAATGGTCTTCATTAAATGTTTGAACGAGGCAGGATCATAGCCTTGTCTCGTTAGAATTTATTTTACATAGCATACTTGGTATTAGAGTTGATTTCTTCATGTCATTCTGTCTGTTGTGTTTTACCCCTTTCCATAGAGAGATTTTTATCATAAAAAAACCCTAATCTGTTCATCCCAAAAATACCCCATTACAATGCATACTTCCCTTAGCTAACTGGTTGTTCGTGCGGATTTTCTCTCTGCATGTTGTTTTTTTGTTGTTCTTCTATTTCTAGAATGTCGATTTTTCATCCTTCTATCATGATTTATTCTCTTTCTCTCTTTCTTTATTCATTGTCAGCTTTATTATTATTTCTATGTGTTTTCTTCCTCCTGCACACTTTACTCCTTCTGTGCACTTTTGATGCAGGAGCATCGTCGACTCATCAAGCGAGCCAGCACGGAAGCGGAGGATAGCTGGACAAGCTAGCACAAATTTTGAAAACACTTTGGAACTATTGCGCGAACATTAATGTGGAAATTTAATGAAGCACACTTTGTATATTGTAATGGACCTTGAGCGGATAGCTCTCGTCCTTAAGTAGATAGACAACATTTAATATAGTTAATGCAGGTAGATAGGATTTTAATTTCTAGATTTGACAGTTTAGAAGCTAGAGGGAAAACAAATATAGACACCCTCACTGTGCATTGTAACATTATTTAGGAATAGGTAGAGAATTCTGGAGGATCGAGAAGAAGAAGAGAGTTGTGTAAGACACCCATGTACAGATAATTGAATTAATATAAGAGTTCTGATTCAATTTCATGGTTTGTGTTGTTCTCTATGTATTTGATGTTGATATGCTCATGAATGTTTGCTTCCTGTCATACATTTTCTTGTATATGTTGTGTATGTGATTTCATGTATGAATTGAAGTCTGAGGGGGAGATGGAATGAGTTTCAATTGTTTCTCTATTTGAGCTAGAGATTCCTGCAAGGAGTGCAGTCGAATTGTCTGCAAGGAGTGCGTTGACACAGGGTTTAGATAGAGGTAGTTTTTGTTTTCATTCATCCCAAAAGGTGCAGTTGGGCACAAGATTCGTGCAAGGAGTGCGTAGGCCAGGTAAAAGTCTCAGGGTTGCGAACCTAAGTGATTCTTTGAAGGGTTTCCACAAGGAGTGCGCGCAAGGGAGTTTCCTGAAGGACTTGAAAGTCATGGGAAATCTCAGGAAGGATAGGCCGCTGAGTTGTTGAAGAACAGCGCAGGTAAGTTGTGTTTTGAAAGTTGGTGAGAAGCATCACAAGATACACGGAGGTGGACGAGTTCTATGGGGGAACACTCAACCATTTACAGGAATCATCCAAGGAGAAATGGACGGTCGGAATTCCCCAAGGAAAATTCGCGAATCACCGTAAGTCATCAGATCTTGGAAAGGTGCAGGGAAGATACGACGACGTATTCCAAAAAGGTTCCAAGCTCAGGAGGACAGGTGGCATAAGTCATCAAGGTTTCACAGCGAGAAGTGTCGAGACATTGGCATCAGGATTCGCGATCCTGTGAAGTCCGAGATACCGATAGAAGCGACGGGAAGTGGAAAAGTCAACTCACACGTGTGCATTGGAGTTTTGGCATATCAGGCGTCGAGAGTCGGTAAGACGAGTTGCTTGGTATCGTGGGTACCGAAATCGCGATAGGGAAAGTTTCGACAGGGTAAAGAGAAGGGTCAGCGTTGACTGAGGCATCAGGTCCCGTGGATTCAAGAGTGCAGCACTCAACCATTGTACTTGCGAAGTCGCGATTTTCGATTCCCCGATAAGTAAAGAGAGGGGGATCACGCAGAGATTTCTATGGGTGAAGATTTCCCGATAGGGAAATAGAGGAACGTTTTCAGTTCTTCGGGCCAAGTAAAGTGAAGATCCTATGAGCGGACGTACCTGCAGGTGCGACTGCATCAAATTTCTTCCTAGATGTGCCTTAGTTGTGCACTCCCTAGCTTTCCTTCTTCTTTCATGCATTTTTGCTATACTTTGGATTTTTTCCCCAAAACTGTAACAAAAATGCATAATTGTTTCCAAAGTTTCCTGTCTAAAACTTCCCTTGTGTAGAGAAAATCCATTTGAGAAACCACATGATAAACCTATAGAGACCCTAAGCTCAGTGGGAAAGGGGGAACTTTCGTTGTTGTTAGAGGAGGAAGGAGAGTAACCTTCTTAGGTATTCTTGAGCATGGAGACCAATTGATTCATTATACTTGTGGTATCATGAATTGGAACGGGGATGGCGTACTATAGGAAGACACTCTATAGTAAGGCCTAAGGTTGGAAGGAAAGGTGTCCACTCCCAGTTAGTTGGTATTGGAAATTTCCCTTATCAGATAAGTATATAAATTGATTTGAATAACTATGTGTGAATGATGTAAGTGTGTAATTGTTTAATCAATATGGGAAATGTAAATGTTTGTAATAAATAAATAGAACCTATAAATAGTCAGAACATGCAGTTTTCACCATAACTTAACATGATAAACTTTGAATTGAATAAATTTGGACAATTTGTTTCCCTATGAACCTTGCAGCTTTAGAGGAAATTTTGCAGGACATGGACAAAGACATCCTTTACCTGGTGATGCAGGTTCCTTGAAGTCGGGGAGGTATCTTTGAGGAATGGAGGACCTTGAACCATGATGAGATCATGATCATTATGTGGAAATATTGCAAGATATGAAATAACTTCATTTCTAATGAATTTGAAAGTCATTTTCTAGTCTTAGAGTGGTTGTTCGACTCCCGAAGACCTAGTGAAACCCTTTCAGATCCCTAAAAATTGGCTAAGTTCCAAATTGGCATGTTATCCAGTGGAAAAACCCAGTGTTGAGTTAGGAGTGTTTCTATCCATTGTTTTGGAAGGTGAGTAGATCTCAAATATTCATCGATAAAGGCATCATCATTGAGAGTGGATGAGGACTTGTATGAATTTCGACGATGATAATGAAATCTTAAATATGGGATGAGGACATTCGATCTATTGGGAGAGGCCTCGATGAGATCTGGACCATTGATTCAAAATGCACCATCATCGGGGAATAAGGAATCGATGAAGTGAGAGTGAGTCTATAGAAATGCGGATGAATATGAGGACTTGGGAGATAAGTGAGAGCCATTGGTTTGTTCATGGGTGAGAATGATCTTTGTTGTAGATTATCATAGGTCCTAATTAAGTGATTAGGTGGATGATGTCGTCATGATAACATGGAGTACCATCATGGAATCCAATAAGTTCCCAAGGTGACATGTCACCATAGGAATGGTCAAGGTACTGGAGTGGTATTAGACGGGGTTGTGATCTCTTGTGTCTTTGGTAGTAACTTAAACTGCTAGATATAGATGATTTCAGATATCCATCATTCATCATAGGATGTTGGGCCTGGGTCCAAAAGTGTGGATAGAATCAAGTGTCGATCATGATGATATATTAAGGTTGGATGAAAACCCTTGATCAGAAGGTGAGTGGGAACAAATATTCGTCATGGATCCCTGCAGGTCCCACTTGTTCATCGTGAGAGAGGTCAAGGAATTGGATTCTATTTTTCATGTGATTCGGGTGCACTAATACGATCAAATCCATTGAATTCAAACTCAATAGCCATCAGATCTCGGAAAGGTCCAATGGGTGGGTCATGATCAAAAAATTTCGTGTTACAAAAGAGTAAAAACATGAAAATGATAGAAATTTTCGTAGAAGTCGAAACCATTGAGAGGTGAGTTAAAGGTAGGTGGCACATCCATGCCATGAAAGTGCCACATTATAAGTTATGAGTGGTGTTAGCACTCTGTAAATTTGTTTGGTTGATAAAAAAAATAACATAGGTAACCTACAAACCACTTTAGAGCTAATTACTAGCCTACTCAACTCAGAGAGGGCTCTCTCCTATCACTTGGTATTTAACAAATGAGTTTTCTTTAACAAGTCATTGGCTAGGTTTTGTTTCTTTAAAAGGGTTTTTATAATTTCACTAGGGCTATGGATTCAAACTTCTGAAAATGAATGGAAGCACTGAATGGTTGGTAGAACTCTTTAGAGGATAAAGGATAGATGAGGTGATGAATATGAGTTATAAATTGTAATTTCCAGAGTGTAAGAAGAAAGGAAAAACATATAATGACCTCAGAGCATTAAATAAAATGAATTATGACTTAGTTAGGAATAATTTAACACAATTTAAATTGCTTAAGCCAAGAGCATCACAAGATGAATTATGGACCTTTAACTATCCAATTTAAACAAAAGATAGTGAAAATTAAATCAAGAACACAGGAAATACATACAAAGAAAGAAGACAAATCTCAAACCAACACCATTATAATATTTCTATGGATATTTCAAGACATTTTCCTGTGCATTCTATTCAGCTTCATAAAATTACATTCAAATAGCTAAAATCGTGCCCTTGCACTTCTGTCAACCCTTAATACATTTTGAACTCCTAATATTTATACAAGCTGAGTTCCTTCAGTTTGAAACCTATTACAATGATTACAAAGAAACTTTTAGGTTTTGAAACCAATTACAATGATTACAAAGAAATGTTACAGTTTTGAAACCGATTACAATGATCAACAAGAAAAAATTTCTTGATCCAGACTCTAGATCCTCTAGTGTTTCGGTCCCTTTTTTCGCCACTTGTTCTAATTTTGTCTTCCACATGATATGACATCTTTAGTGACATCTGGACATCATTTACTAGGCCCTGGAAAATTGCATTTTGTCTTACCCAAACTGATTATTTCCTTCCATTGCAAGTCAGGAGGGATATCATAATCTGTCATTTCCTTTATTAGAATCTCCAAGTCAATGCAAGAAGCATATGACATGACTGGCAGTCCAAGCTTGACTATTTTGAACTGATTCATAATTTCAAAGTCTGTAATCAGATGCTCAAATAAAGTGGCTCCTTTTGGATTTTCCTTTAGTGTTTCAAATTTAGAATGATCCATTCTACACTGAGTCAAACGAGAATTGTATTCTTCGTGATCATAAAACTTTTCCTTTCCATCCCAAAATGGTGGAAGTCCTTTGGCAAACAATTCTTCAAATAAATCTTTGAACTCCTGCACACTTTGGTCCATCTGTGTTGCCTTAGTTTGGATTGATTTCAACAGGTTATGTTTAGCAATAACCCTCCTAGCCCAGATAATCAATGTAGTTCTATATTTAACCCCAATAGTCTGAAGGTCTGGTAGGAACAACGTTGAGTATATTTATGGCGTTATAGGCCCATTTTGATGGTTTCTTTTTAAAGGTTTATTCACAATAGTGCACCTATTTCTGGTTGTCATGGTTATTTTGTCTTTATCATTAATGAAATTCAAATATGATTTGAACTTGGAAGATTTAGCAGCTATAGAGTCCTAGATGATATGCTTCCCCCCCTACAACAGACCTTTTCCTCTTAACCTCATCTTCAACTTATTTATTCTTTCTTGCAAGACTTCATTCTCCTTTTGAAATTGAGCTATATTTTCATCCTTTGCCTGCAATTCCTGCTTCAATTTCTCTATGCTTCCTTTCAGCCCATTGATTTCTCCTTCTTTCAAGCTAACTTGTGATAGATCCTGGATAAGTCCTTCAGTGTTTGACCCAACTTCTACTATAGGATCTGGAACCACAACCTTTTTTTATCAATTTTGTCTGCTCTTGTGACCATTTCATCTTTTCTTGTTCCAGCTGCAACACCCTAGCCTTGTAGCCCAGTGTCTCTTGACAAAGTGTTTCCTTTTCTTGTTATAGAGAAACCAATTCCGTTGTTTGTGGATTCTCTCTAGAAGGCATTTTGAATTTCTTCTTCAAACTTTGAATCAATTTGTCTTTCTCATGCACTGAATATTTCAACCCTTGGGGGCCTTCAAATTCCAACCTCTTGACCTGAGTCTTCCAAGCTCTTCTAGATTCCTTTTCCTACCTTAAATTCCCTTCCAATTTCATTGCATAAGATGATAGTTTTGAATTCTTTAAACTTAATCTTAGGTAATCAGAATCTAGCATGTCACTAGTGTGTTTGTGGACTTTGACCTTGTCTGGAGCACTTGTGTTATCATATTTTATCTTTATTTCAGATACTTTGTATTCATCTACATCTGCAATATTAAAAATCCTCTTTTCAACATCCCTTACTGTGAATAGGGAAGATTTATGCTGAGAGATATTTTCCACTTCAGGGACTAAATCCCTCATCTCACCCAGAGATATATTACCCTTCTCGGCATATTGTTTTTCCAAATCTTCTCTAGACTGATAACTTGACTCAGATGTTTTAAAAATTTATTTCTTACTGCTAAAGATTCTTGAGATGCCTTCACTTTGGAGTTTACTTTCCTTTTCAACCTCTATAGTGCTAGTACCACTCTCCACCATATCTAGATTAGCTTGTTTTATGGACTCTTCCTCTTCTAAATCCACTATCTGTGTAGAATGTGTGACTTTCATATTCTTTTGGACAGTTTATTGGTCATTGATGTCCATGGCCTCTGAATTTCTTCTCTTGTTGTAAACACTTGTCTTAGGAAATTTGATTATCAACTTCCGAGGAGCTTGTTGTGTTTGAATTTTTTGTAGGGTTTCCTCTACTTGTTGTGTTTGAATTGGTTTCCAGATTGCTTCCACATCAACATAGACTTCTACATTTTCCAGTTTATCAAAACCCTCAACCTGTTCATGCTCATAAGGGGCCTTCTTGTTCATCTATCTCCTCTTGGATATGATTTGATGTGGATCATACCTTCTTCCCTATCTCTGTGCAAAACCAAACTCTTTGAGATTTTCTTGAACTTGAGATAAACATGATCTGGATTTGATAATGAAGGGCCCAATGATAAAAGGGAACTTAAGGTTGGAGGAATTTTGCAAGTTCAAGAAATGCTCTGTCTTAGATATAATTCTCTGCCTAATGAATTCAATGGAAAAGATTCTAGGAGTCAGAAAAATAGGCAATAGGTAAGGGGATTCATGACAACCATTAACCCATATTAATGTCGAGTGCATGAATAGTACCCAATCCCCCACTCTATTATCTGGATTTGGCTGCAGATAGCTTCTCATGTCATCCAAAACTCCAGGTAGGATGGTATTGAAAATCAAACTATAAACTCTAGACATGACTTTGTTTATGAAGACAAGTAATGTAATCCTTTTAGATTCAGCTGACACAAATGTTGCTTCAAGAAATTCTCTCTTGTTGGTTTCTAGGAAAATTCTCAATAGATAGGTGTAGTATCTAAAATGTCTTAGGGAGAGAAAATTCACTAGTTGTTTATGGATATTATCAGCTAGGAATTGATCAAAGCTGATACAGATTGATAAACCAGACTCTGAATTAAAAAAGTTCAAAAGGAAACTGAGCATGAATTCAACCAGATATTTGTTATTGTCTAGACCTAAAACTTGACTCAATAGGGAGCAAACCCATTGGACTTTGATGACCAATATATTTACATTCATCGACAAATACAGACCTTCTGAAAAATGTCCAGGTTTGATAATCGTCTATAAAAACATATCTCAGACCTCTAATGGACATTCTCTATATACCCTAATCAACTTCTCTTCATTGAAAAGTTCAGAAAATTGCGGAAAAAGACTCTAGTATACCGAGGGAGTCTCGAATTGATAGACTCTCTACACTACACAAGACCTCAGACCCTCATTTATGCATGACAACTCTTTTTTCATGGGAATATTTTTCGGCAAACAAACCTAGAAATTCAAGAAATGAGAAAGTGATTTCGACAACATAAGGGACTATGGTGGCCTGGACTACTTCAAGGAATGATATACATCTTCCTAGTTTATCGGACAAGTTGCTTTTGGAAACATAGATAGGATAAATAGTGATTTTGACATAAAAAAACTTATGTGTCTTGGTCAATTAGGGACTCTTCATTTTCCACAGGATATTGTTCTGTTACTGAGGTTATGATGGGATCTATGGTTGTGAACATGAATACCTAGAAACGAGTGGAAATGGAGTGTATTTGGTGTACTGTTGAGATGCAGTTGGAAGACGGTGGTCACACCAAGGCTCTAATGTTCTAGCGTTCAAAATAATAATCAAAATAAAATAAATGACTAAATGCCATTTTATACTTTTCCATTTTTTGGGGGTGTGATAAACTGGATTGAGGCAACCTTCTTTTCGTTCTGAAATGAACCTGGCAAAGCAACGTACCTCCGAGAGAAAACCGTGGTTTAAATTTTAGGACCGCCCTTCAAAACTAAATATCGTGAAGCTTTGCCCCCCAAAATTGTTCTCAGTCGTTGATCTCGAGAAATCACGATCCACGATGTTTCAGACCTGATCAACTTAGCACTCCTTCTAGTTTTATCCCTTTCCAATCGTATTTATCCCCTTTCCTAGTTTATCAGGCTTCCAAACTAGTTTAGCATTCCTCTAGATTATGAAATCTTGATTTCACACAATAAGAATTTAATGGTGACTAACATGGGATCCAACTGGGGATGTTATCCTCCCAGTGAGGTAGCAAAGAACGACAGACCCAGTGCCTATCCATTGGTCTTTATTTAACTCATGCGGATAAATTGATCAACAACTTATTCACGAAACTTTGTTCACATAACTCTAATTATACTCAGCATAAACTTAGGGCGTTTGCTTCAGGCTTCAATTTTATGTTGATTTGATTTCAAATGCTACAACTAAAAAACAACAATGGTTATATACAATGAAATGGAAAGGGTGAAAACTTCTTTAAGAGAGATAATGCTTGAGAAACCTACCATTCATAGGTCCCCCACCAATGAGATCTCCATTATGTTCCTGTAGTAGATAGGCATTATTTCCATGGTATGCCACAATTTTGAAAGGTCCCAACCACAAATGGTCAAATTTTCCATGTTTTTCTTTGTCTTCATTCCTGGCATCCCATTTAAACACCAAATTCCCCCACTTTGAAATCATCTTCCTTAGTATGACTATCAAAATATTTTTTAATCATGTCTTAGTGGAGTTGAGAGTTATTGAAGGATTTCTCTCTTGTTTGTTGAACATTGATTAGTTCATGTGTCCTCCTTTGAGTGGAATCTAGTTCAACATCTTACTCCTGTAGCAATCTCATCACTATAAATCCTAATGAAGTAGGAAAAACTGCCTTTGTGCCATACACAATCTGGAAGGGTGAAGTGGAAATAGACCTTTTAGTAGTGATCCTTTCATCCCAAAGTGCATAAATAAGCTTCTTGTGCCAAACCTATTTGTTATCTTGCAATAGTTTTTGATAATTCTGGTCAAAGTCTTATTGGATGACTCAACCAACCCATTACTTTGAGGGTAATAAGTTGCAGAATGGCCAAGAGTTATATTGTAATCACTGCAAACTTTCTCCATCTTTTTGGACTTGAATGTTGTTGCATTGTTAGTGATGATTTTAACTAGACAAGAAAATCTAGACAAAATATTGTTTTCCAAAAACTGACTGATAAATGTATTGGTGGCATGCCTTGTGGGGACTGATTCAATCCACTTGGTGAAGTAATCTATGGTTGTTAGTATCCACTTATGTTGAGATGAGGACTATGGAAAAATTTCTCCTATGAAATCAAGGCCCCATTTCCTAAATGGTGCTTCAACAAAGATAGGCTTCAAAGGCAAAGGATGCAGTTTTCTCTTCCCATAGAAAATTTGGCATTCATGACAGCTTGAAACTTCTTTGTAAACATCAGAAAAAATGCTAGGCCAATAGAAACATGCCCTCAATATTTTGTGCACAATAGTTTTCCAATAATGGTGTCCTCCACAATCACCTTTATGAAACTCTTTGATGTTTTTTTCTACTTCTTCCTCCAACAAACAACTCAGCAATATCCCACTTGTATCCTCCCAATATAGAGATTGGTTTATAATGAAAAACTATGTTTCTTTTAGCTTCAAAAACATGGCCTTGGATTTGCTCAATTTAGGAGGAGCCTGGAAATTTCTCAACACATAAATAATGTCAATATACCATGGGGAGTCAAGGAATTTTTGGGATACCTGAGGGGCATTTTCTTCTTCTGAATTTGTTGATAAATCAACAATGAAATTAATTCCCAAGAGATCACATGTTGACTGTGCCATTAGCTTTGCAAGTCCCCGCCCCTTGATCAATTTTGTAGGTTTGATCTCGAGGTCATACTACAACAACACAACTATCCACTTTCCCCATTTACACTCAACATTAGGCTAAGTTAAAATTTACTTCACAGAACTACTGGGCACACAAGCAATGGTATGGGAATGCAATATCTAACTCTAAACTCTTTTATGTCCTTGACTAGTTCATATGCCTGCTTTTCCATGATATCATACTTTAGTGGGGAATCCCTCAATTTCCTGATGTAGTAGGCTATAGTCCTTTCAAAGTTATGTTCATATTTTTGTAACAAAACACCAACAATGGTGTGTTCCGAGGAAAAAGAAAACAATATAAAGTATTTTGCAAAATTGGGACTGCCAGCATTGGGGCTTTGGTCAATGCTACTTTAATATCTTCAAAATAATTTCTAGCTTTAGGATTCCACTTTATCTCACTTTCTTTACTGAGCATTTTAGTGATATTCTTTATGATTTCAACAAGATTAGGGATGAACCTTCTCAGAAAATTTACTTTCCCTAGTAAAGATTGTATTTCTTTCTTGCTTCTGGGTGTGCCAATTTTAAGGATTCCTTCAATTGTGTTGGGATATATATTTATTCCCTAATTTGAAATAATGTGACCAAGAAACTTCCCTCTTCCATGCCAAAATTATACTTCTTGGGGTTCAATGAGATGCCAAACTTCCTACATTTTTGAAAATCTCTCCTTAGATGTTTAAGATGTTGATCATCAGAAACTGAATATATAGTGATATCATCTAAGTAAATAACAATAAACTTATATTTTTCATTAGTAAAGTCTATATACATACCCCTTTGGAAAGTTTCTCTTTCATTCATGAGCCCAAAAGGAATCTTGGAATACATGAAGGTGCCCCATGGTGTTGTAAAGGATGTCTTCTCTTGATCATTAGGGTGTACCATGATTTGGTTGTACCTAGAGAAACCATCTAGAATTGATATTTTTTTACAACCAACCACCTTCTGTAGAATGTGGTCCATATTTGGAAGTGGGTAATTGTCCTTGAGAGATACCCTGTTCAGATTCTGAAAGTCCACACATAATCTGATCTCTCCACTTTTCTTCTTGAAAGGTACCAGATTTTACACCCACTTATAAAACCTCAAATACACTATGATATTGGCCTCAAACAACTTCTTTGTCTTTTTTTCAATCAAAGGAAGTAGCAAAGGATTAATTCTTCTTAATTTATGCTTGAATGGTTTGTGATCCTCCTTGATTGGAATCACATGTTGAATCACCTTAGTATCATAAACCTTTAGATCTTCATAACACCATGCAAAAACATCAGGAAATTATTTCATTAAACTGATATACATTTGCTTGAGGTTTGGGCTAAGTGTCTTGTATAGCTTGATGATATTGGGATCTTCCTGAGTCCCAATGTTGCAATCTTCAACATCTCCATCATTTGCAGTAATTTTTGGACTTCTAGTTACATCATTGTTGTCAAAGAGTTTTTCTAATGGGACCAGGACTTTGGGAATGATGTTATTTTTTAGTTGCATTATATCCTTACCATCAATATGATTCTTGAAATAGTCATCATTTGCAAACACAATTGCATCTTCTTCTTTACAACAATATTCCTCATCAATATTCAAATTTGCAAATTCACCATCCATATGAAGGAAACTTTCTACTTGTTTGTCATCTTTGAAAAATTTCTAGTACTTAATGTTATCAAGTACTAATGGCCTATGCTTGACCTCAATCTCATATCTTCTGTTAGGAAAAATTGGAATTTTGAAAACTGAGGCCAAAGTAGCAAGGGCATCAACGATCTGATTCTACTCCCTTGGAATCACTGAAATATTATATTCTGGAAATTCTTCAAGAATATCAAGAACTATATTTCTATATTCTCTTAATCTAGGATGCTTTGATTGACATATACCCTTTATCTGATTTATAAGAATCTCAGAATCTCCATGTACAACTATCCTCCTAGCACCCATTTCTTTCAAAGTCTTCAATCCCAACACTAATGCCTCATATTCAACCATGTTATTTGTGCATTCAAAATCAAGTTTGTAGGAACAAAGTTTTGTACCCAATTTGGGGGGGTTAATCCACACACCATCCCCTGCTCCTTCTCTACTAACAGCTCCATCAAAGCTCATATTCCACATTTCATTTTCTGCACTATTTTTTTGATCTGGTTTGTATTTGATAGTCATATCAATCTTTGGCACCTCCTCTTCAAAACTCAAATCATTAAAGAAAATGGAAGAACCAATCTCAGTTTCCACAGAATAAATGTGATGGTTGTTTGGCTAGGCTTTGTTACTGACCATGTACTTGAAAAATACTTTCCTGTACAACCTCCTATCTTGGCCAAAAACATGGATAGTGGAATATGACATATCCATTTTCAAATTCCCTTTTAGCTTTGCATCTCATGACCTAGATAAAAACATGACAAATTTAGGAGGGATATTAGCAACCACCACATCCATGACCATATTTTTGCTGGAATTTGAGACAAAGACACTACCATATATTTGATTAGGCCCAAGCACTTCACCTTCCTTGAATCAAAGGAGAAGGGATCCTTGTAAGGCCTTGTAATGTCCAGACCCAATTGGTCCATGACCACCTTGGGCATCAAATTATGGGATGCTTTTGAATCTAACATAGCATTATGCAAAGTCATATCATGAATATTCATACTAACATAGAAAGGAGGGACTTCATCAACATCACCACTCTCCTCTAGACATGGGCTAAACAAGTTGGTAGGATGATCATCTTGTATATTTAAAGTATTAGAAGTTTCTTCCATCTTGAGCATATTAATGATCTGATTTCTATATTCATTATTCTTTATCATCTCATTGAATGGAACAAAGATTTTAATTTTGGCCATATCACTTTCAAAGTTAAAGGAAGATGAGGTTTTTCCTACCTCTTTGATGACTGTCTCCTTTATTACTTCAGGTACTTTCTTTGGAGGTTCTTCCTTCTTCTTTCCTTTCTCCATAGCATCCTTTGAACCAGATTCCTTATTAGGCTGACTCGAAGAAGGTGTATTATTTTGAGATTCCTTGGTAGGATTTCCCTTTGGAGGATTTGCAGGCACCTTTTTTCTTTGAAGATTGTATTATTTATGGAATTGTATAATGGCATTCTGCAGTCCTTTCTAATAGTCTTCATTTTTTAGTGATAACCTTTCATCATTCTCCTACATGAATATATCATTTGCATCCATGAAATGATCATTTTCTTCTTTAGTTAAAAACACCTTTGTTTCATCCCCATCACATCAATGCATATTGTCTTCAAAAGTTTCATCAAAATTTTTATTTACATAATTGTTTTGAAAAGGAGGTATTATTTGTTGATCACCCTGGTTCCTCTGGTCTCTTTGTCTAATTTGTGGAACTGTTTATCTCCTTTGATTTCTGGGTGGACAATCAACCTTCTCTCTAGTGTTATGCTTATTATCTAAGGACATCATTTCCATGAGTTTCCCCATCGTCTTCATCATCAAATAAAATCTCTCTTCTGATGACTGTGAAGTTGAAGGTTGCACCATATCTTAAACCTTGTGTATGTCTCTGTCATAATTATATTTGACCTTTCTTGAAGCCATTAGATTTACTTCAACTTCTATTGCATCACTCATCGTATCATCTGGTGAATTGAATCTTCTTTCTCTCAACAAGATGTTAAAGTTTCAACTATTATTAGGTTAATTTTCAATTTACTAAATAAGCATAGCATATATAGGATCACTGATAGAAACACAATCACAAGATACACAACATTTATCCTGGGAAACCCTCAAGGGGAAGAAAACCTAGCAAACCTTATTTAATATAGATTCAATAAACAAGTACATCTCTAGAATAAATTTCTCTCTACGAGAGACAAACTACCATGATGCTAGACTAGAAAATAGCCAAGACAATAAACCAAACACTAGAGAATATCCTCTCCCAAGAAATTTGCCTCTCTCTCTCTTCCTTCTTCCAGAAATTGCAGCTTCCTTCAATACTTGCGCACTAGATGAGTGAGCTGAGTGAGTGAACAAATGAGTGGTTGGATTCCTTTATTTATACAAACTATAAAGCGTTGAAAGGAGGTGTCTCTTCACTAGAAGGGATGACTTGTATTTCTGGGTGGTTAGAACCACTTTAATTTTCCTGGGGGATGACTTCTTAATTTGCATATTACAATTAGGATTTGACCAGTCTGCCAAAGGGGATTTGGTCAATTACAATTCCTGACATGATAAATCCACAAAAGGGGATTGATCTAATCAATAATATATATTTTATATTTTACTTTATACAAAAAACAAGATAACATTATTCTTAGTAGTTACACAATATTTTAACACTCCCTCTTAACCAGAAGGATATTATTTATCTTTTGACAAGTCACTAGATTCCATCATCAACTAAACAATATTATCTAGGAAATATCATCAACTGGATAATAATCATCAACTAGACGACAACATCAACTAGATAATATCATCAACTGGGAAACATCATCAACTAGGTAATAGGAGGCATCAATATAATCCACTTGGTCATCTCGCATCATGAGCATTGATAGGTTTTCCATGAATCCATATTAAATAAGTTTTGTTCTCTGTATCTTCGCATAGAAGATACTCTTTCTTTATTTCATCTTCACGTAGAAGATACTCTTCCTTATCTTCACACAAAATATATCGTATCTTCACACATAAGATATTCTATGAGTTTTGACATTCCTTTTATGTTATACCTTCTCTTGTAGTCATCTATCTCACCCATACACTGGGGAGGAATACTACCATATCTTCACTCCTAGTCATCCCACATGAACTATAGAAGCTACGATGCTAGCATGGGCAATACTAGACTCCCTTTCCATGATCCACATGGGATCACGACACAAACCTTAAGATCTAGCTAACCATTCCACATGGTCAAGGTTTGTGTTCCAGACTACTCAATCCTTGGCCAGAGGAGAGTATCTTCCTACCGCCCCTTGGAGAAACATCCACTCTCCTCTCTATGAGGGTATTCTAGCATGTCCCTAGAGTATCCAAAACTAAATACTTGGACAGAGGCCAACCTTGGAAAATTTCTCATTCCCCTTCTCTACGAAGGTCTCTTCCTTCTCTATGAAGGTCTCTTCCTTCTCTACGAAGGTCTCCTTCTTCTCTACGAAGGTCTCTTCTCTTTTCCTTATATATGAAGGTCTACCTGTGGGATTTCGCATTCCTTATCTATGAAGGTCTCTTCCTTATCTACGAAGTTCTCTTATCTTTTCCTTATCTATGAACGTATACATGTGGGATTGTTCATTCCTTCTCTATGAAGGTATCCTCCTTCTCTACGAAGGTCTAGCTATGAGATATAAAAATATCTTGTGGTCCAAAATATTTTCGTGGTATAATACCATGCTACCCATATGTTAGGCATCATCTATCTTTCATCTTGATCAAAATATCTAGGCACCATCCATATACTTTCCTAACTGCACCAAATCACAATTCTCCATTTCGAACTCGGAGACATAGCTCCCTCTTGCACCAAACTAAGAGCTTCTAATCATCATCCTTGAAGTTTTCTTCTATAATATCCTGGGTGCCTTATTAAGTTCAAACATTTCTTTCTTTCTAAATTCATACTGGATCAACCTAATCCCTCTGCATCTATAAGAACGTTACTGGAACAACCTGCAGTTACCTGCATCTCATCAACTATATCAGAGTATCGATCTTTATCTTCATCTTGAGCATTTATATTTTTCATATTTAGGAGCCTCCTACTCCTATATAAATATTGGATATTGTCTGGTCTTTACTAATTGTCACCATATCATAAGTCGTTCTCATGTTGTCTAACTTCTACAAGTCAAGGCATAAGTTCTTTCTTCCGAAACCTGTAAACTTACTTATAGTATGATTTATGAAATAAATATTTTATCTCTTTCTTTATCCTCTTCTTTGATACTTCCTTCATAAGTATACATAGACACTAAAGTAAAATGAGGTTAATTAACAATCTCACAAAAATATAACTTGTAATGAGAAAGTATTAAAGAAAACAAGATACTAAAAAATAACATGAATACTTCTCTTTTGTTTTTGTGTGGGGAGGCTCCACGGACTCCACCATTTGATATCTTTCTTCATATCAACTATATTCAACTTAAAGTACATAATCCTCAATTTATATTAAATATTTCTTTGAGGGAGGAGATTCCTCTTCTTCTGCCACATGTGCTTGATACTTTCTTTTCCATTTTCCTTATGCTTGGTATTTTTCTCTTCTTCCTCTGGTCCGGGTACACTCACTATGACATGTTCTCATGTAGAATCATCTGCAACCTATGCTTCCAATATCTGAAGTTTCCAGATCCTTCCAGCCTATCGTCTACCCTCATACCGATAGCCATTCTTTCTTCCAATAGAAACCCTAGCCCTACAGGCTATAGAAATAATAAAAAAATCAAATTTCTTGGATCTGAAAACTGAACTCACCAAAATATGTGTTGGACATAGGTGAGTATATTGGTATAGTCAGTTTTTGAAAATTTCAATTTCTGACCCTTGAAACTAGACCAATGGATTTTTGGATTGGTGCTTCTGGTTTTCTGGTACTTCTGGTTTTCTAGTACTTCTGTTACTCTGGTTTTCTGGTACTGGTGAAAAACAGGGTTTCACTTTGCAGGAGTTCTATCCACTGAAAAGGTGCGTTGAAGGTGTCAATGAGTTCCTTAGGCTAGGGCACACTTTTCTAGATGATCTTTGGGCTGAAATTCATCTTTAATAAAAATATCTAATTTTCTTGTAAGACAACAATGACATTTTTCTTTTTCCTGTGAAAGATGTTCTCTTCATCTTAGCTCTGATACCATGTTAAATTTTCAGCTATTATTAGGTTACTTTTCAATTTACTAGATAAATATATCATATATAGGATCACTAAGAGAAACACAATCACAAGATACACAACATTTATCCTGGGAAACCCTCAAGGGGAAGAAAACCCAACAAAACTTATTTAATATAGATTCAATAACCAAGTACAGCTCTAGAATAACTCTCTTTCTATGAGAGACAAAATATCATGATGCTAGACCAAAAAATATCCAAGACAATAAACCAAACACTAGAGAATATCCTCTCCCAAGAAATGTGCCTCTCTCTCTTCCTTCTTTTGGCAACTGCAGCTTCCTTCAATACTTGCACAATATATGAGTAAGATGAGTGAGTGAACAAATGAGTGGATGGATTCCTTTATTTATACAAACTGGCAAGCATTGAAAGGAGGTGTCTCTTCACTGGCAGGGCCAACTTGTCTTTCTGGGTTGTTAGAACCACTTTAATTGTTAAGAACCAAACATCAATATAGCATAGAAAAACCTCAGGAAAAGTACTCAATGCCTTGAAAAAGAGATAATTTCAGATAATAAGCCTCTTCGAGGGGGCAAACTCCTTTTAC
>JZKD02S2352986.1:708531-723617 GCA_000966675.3 Picea glauca | reverse complement strand
ACTAGGAGGTATAATTACAACTAATGGCTTAAAGCCAACATAAATAAAATAACATTACTAATATAATATGCCCCAATTAAGGGGTAATAAATAACATTACTAATCTAATATGCCCTAATTAAGGGGTAATGAGCCAATATTAGGGCTTAACATTAATTTTCCTGGGGGTTGAATTCTTAATTTGCATATTACAATTAGGATTTGACCAATCCGCAAAAGGGGATTTGGTCAATTCCAATTCTCGACATAATCAATCCACAAACGGGGATTGATCTAATAAATAATATATATTTTATCTTTTACTTTATCTACAAAAGGGGATAAGAATATTTTTTGTAGTTACATAATATTTTAACACAAGAAAGCAAAGTCACTATCAAAGGAATCAACATATCTAAGTTGAGTAGCTCTAGGAGGAGGTTTTACTTTAGTAGGAATTGAGTTGTAAACTTTCATAAATCTAGCTGAAAACTCTTGTACTATTTCATCAGGTGACCTTCTCATGTTGTTGTACTAATTTAGAAACTAAAGGGGGTTTTTCTTGTCACCCCACTTTGCAAGAAAACTTGTTTCAAAGGTGGAAAAATCTGGAATACTTGCTGTTGGGAGAGCTCTGAACCATTTTTTGACTTCACCTGTGAGACTTTGTGCAAACAATCTCATTTTTGTATATTCATAATCTACTTCTTCTAGGTCCACAAAATCATTGAACTAGTCTAAGTGTTTTTGGGTTGACACATTGCCTTCAACATCATACAACTTAATCCTATGATTATAGTCCCGGGGTAAATCATGCTACTGAGCAGGTAGGACAAGGGGGGAAAACGCATCTTCCATGGCGATAGGAAGAAATTGAATTGGTTGATTGTTCTGAGTAGGAATCACAGTGGGTCTAATAGGGCAGCTGAAATTAAATCTTGGAAACTCTTCTCATCAAAGATGATTTCATTCAAACTGGATTCAGACCTAGTTCTGAAAAGAGTTTGCTCAAATTTCAAATCAAAATCAAGGTCTTCAATTCTTTTTACTCCATCTTTGGGTAAAGATAGATTTCTATCCAGACAAAAAAATGGTCTTATTGGCCTTTATTTTCTCTTGTGTACAAGTTTCTCAAGATCAGACACATGGATTATTGCTTCTGGGTTTGGATTTCTTCTTGTATGAATTCTATTGGGAGCTAGAATTTCTTTCTCAAACTACTTTATGCTACTGGTATCTTTATAATGGAGTCACCGGGGTAAATTTAGTTTCATCCAATAAGGTGTTTGATTCACTATCACCCTTAGGAATCAACTCTGAATATTTAAGTCGTTCTTTTCCCAGGGAAGATTTCACTTTCTCTCCTCGGCAACGACGCCAAAATGTTAGCACTCTATATATTTGTTCGAATGATAAAAGAAATGACATAGGTAACCTACAAACCACTTTAGAGCTGGGTACTAGCCTTATCATCTCAAAGAGGGTTCTCTCTTGTCGGTTGGTCTTTAACAGATGAGTTTTCTTTAACAAGTCACTGTCTAGGTTTTGTTGCTTTGAAAGGGTTTTTTATAATTTCGCTAACAAGGATGGTGAGGGACACCTAGGGATATGGAGTCAAACTTATGAAAATGAATGGAAGTAGTGACTAATCGATATAACTCTCCAGAGGATAAAGGATAAATGAGGCGATGAATCTGAGTTATAAATTGTAATTTACAGAGTGTAAGAAGAAAGGAAAAACATATAACTGCATCAGAGCATTAAATAAAATGAATTCTAACTTAGTTAGGAAGAATTTAACACAAATTAAATTTCTTAAGCCAAGAGCATCACAATATGAACTATGGGCCTTTAACTATCAAATTTAAACAAAAGACACTAAAAATGAAATCAAGAACACAAGAAATACATACAAAGAAAGAAGTTGAATCTCAGACCACCATCATTAGAATCTTTTCATGGATATTTCAAGACATCTGCATGTGCATTCTATGCAACTTCAAAAAATTACATTCAAGTTCCAAATAGCTAAAATTGTGCCCTTGCACTTCTGCCAACCCTTAATACATTTGGAACTCATAATATTTATACAAGTTGAGTTCCTTCGGTTTGAAACCAATTACAATGATTACAAAGAAATGTTTTGGTTTTGAAACCAATTACAATTATTACAAAGAAATGTTTCAGTTTTGAAATTGATTACAATGATTAGCAAGAAAAAATTTCTTGATCCGGACTCTGGCTCCTCTGGATTTTCAGTCCCTTTCTTCACCACTTGTTCTTCTTTGATCTTCCACATGATCTTCCATATTTAGTGACTTCTAGACATCATTTACTAGGCCATGGAAAACTTCATTTTGTGTTACCCAACCTGATTATTTCCTTCCATTGCAAGTCAGAAGGGATATAATAATCTATCATTTCCTTTATCAAAATCTCCAAGTCAATGCAAGAAGCATATGACATGACTAGTAGTCCAAGATTGATTGTTTTGAACTGATTCATAACTTCAAATTTTGTAATCAGATGCTCAACTAAAGTTGCTCCTTTTGGATTTTCCTCTAGTTTTTCAAACTTAGAATGATCCATTCTACACTGAGTCAAATGAGCATTGTATTGTTCCTGATCATACAACTTTCCCTTGCCATCCCAAAATGGTGGAAGTCCTTTGGCAAACAATTCTTCAAATAAATCTTTGAACTCTTGCACACTGATGCAGGAGCATCACGACTACCAAAGCCAGTGTGGAGCCAGAGCATGTGTTTTTAAAACACATGACATATAAGCTTGATAACTTTTTGAATTTTCATTAAAGATGAAGTGCCATATCCTTCAATAAATCCTTTATGAAGGAGTGCCTTTTTGTATGTTGTATCATACCTCGAGCCATATGCTCTTGTCTGAAGTAGATAGGAGGCATTTAGTAGACTTAATGCAGGTAGATAGGATTTTATTTCTAGATTAGGCAGTTTAGAGATTCGAGAGGGAAAACAGATATAGACACCCTCCTTTGTACATTGTAACATTATTCATCAAGCATTTAGAAGAGAAGAGTATGCAGAGAACTGTATGAAGAACACCCATGTACAGATGTTGAATTAATAGAATGAAGTTCTGATTCAAATTCATGGCTGGTGTTGTTTCTCTGTGTATATTGTTCATATGCTTATGAATATTACTTCCTGTTATGCATTTGTTAGTATGTTGTGTATATGATTTCGTGGGTTAAGATCGAAATCTGAGAGGAAGTGAGGTGAGTTACAATTATTTCTCCTTTGAGCAAGGATTCCTACAAGGAGTGCAGTCGAAGTCGTCCACAAGGAGTGTGTTGACAGAAGGCTCGGGAGTTAAACTCTTGTTCTCAGACACTTAGAAGTGAAAGTGGATTGTTGAAGCCATGCAAGGAGTGTGCAGGCTAAGAGAGAAAGTATCAGTCATGAACTGAGCAAAAGTGTTGAAGAACTGCTACTACGGGCATACACAGAGTCAAAGTATCCCAAACAGTTGAAGTGTTCGCAGGTTTTCCGCAAAGAGTGCATGCAAAGAACCTCGTTGAGGTCAGAGTGATTTAGAAAAGCTCAGGAAGGATAGACCTCTGAGTTGCTAAAGATCAACGTAAACAAGTGTGAATTGAAGTCGAGGAGAAGCGTCATAGGTTGGTGAAGCAACGAAGTAAATCTCGAGGAGAGATACTCTTTTCCATCTCGTGGGTCACACAAGAAAGAACGAATGAATGAAATCATCTGGAGATATTTTGCGAAGTTTCGAGGACTGTTAGATCTTGCAGAGCTGCAGGAAGGTTACGGAGTGAAGGCCCAAAGGTGTGAAGCTTAGGAGGGGCAGAGCTAACGATCAAGATCACGAGGGCCGTTAGATCTATCTGAAATATCGGGTACCGGGTACTCGGGAGTTGAAGCTCCAAATTTATACCACAAAAGTTGTGATATCGTGAGATGCGATATCCGAACAAGATCAGAGCCGTCATTGTGGAGGATGCATGTAAGGAGATCCTCATCTCGCAGAATCGGTTATCAGAGGACTGAAAGGGAAGCCCTTTCGCCTCATGAGTGGCGAAGTGGCAAGAAGGCTGAGAGCCGTCCATCTGAGGGGACAGGTGTCAGAGATCAGAAGATCTCGCGAACTCAGAATTTCGCTGGATGAGAGACAAATATTTAGCACTCAAAGTTATGAGGATGTGAGGAGCAAGGAAAGAGGATAACCGTTAGATCTGGTAGCAGGAGAACCGTTGGATTTGATCGCGAACTCACCTATCGGGAGTTCATGAGTTGAAACTCCAGATTTGCGCAACGAAAGTCCCGAGGTGGCGAGACGCGATATCCCAGTGACTACGTTAGTAGTGGGGCCACAAGAAATAGTGGAGGACAGGTGGGGCGGGCCATTGGAGCTTTAGAAATGAGAGAGTGGATCTCGGCATCTCGTGTCTCGGAAGTTGAAGGACCAATTATTTAAACTCGCGATTGGCGAGATCGCGAGGAAGCAAGATCGGGAGTTCGGTGCCTCAGACCTCGGAAGTTGGAGAACCGGGTTCTTGGTGTCGAGATCAGTGAAGTCACGATAATGTGAAGTCCCGATAACGAAGAGAGGAAATCAACATTGACTGATATCTCGGGTCTCGGGGACTCGAGAACCCAGAATTCAATTTTGAACTCGCGAAGCCGCGAAGTTCTGATTCTCCGAGTGAAAAAGGGGAGGATCGCGAGGAGAATTTTTGTGGGTATTAATAGATCCCAATAAGGGATTTGAAGACCATTCCAGCTCTTTGGGCTAGAAATAAAAGAAGGTCCTGTGGGAGCAGACGTGCCCCAGGAAGGTGTGCCTGCGTCACACACTCTGTTCCATATGTGTTTCCTTCGTTTTTACTAATTTCAACAGGTTATTTTTAGCAATAAACCTCATGGCCTATATAATAAATGTAGTTCTTTCTTTAACCCCAATAGTTTGAATGTCTATGGTAGGAACAATGTTGACTAGATTTATTGCGTTTTGGGCCCATTCTTATGGTTTTTTTGCTAAAGTTTCATTCACAACAGTGCACCTATTTATGGATGTGATGGCTATGGTGTCTTTATCATTAATGAAATTTAAATATGATATAAACTTGGTAGCTTCAAAATATTTAGAGTCCTAGATGATATGCTTGCCCCCCTACAATAGACCTTTCCCTCTTAACCACATATTCAATTTATTTATTCTTTCTTGAAAGAGTTCATTCTTGTTTTGAAATTGAGCTATCTTTTCATCCTTTGCTTGCAATTCCTTCTTTAATTTCTCTATGCTTCCTTTCATCCCTTTGATTTCTCCTTCTTTCAAGCTAACTTGTAACATATCCTAGACAATTCCTTCAGTGTTTGACCCAAATATTTAGTAGGATCTGAAACCACAACCTTGTTTAGCAATTCGGTCTGCTCTTGTGACCATTTCACCTTTTCTTGTTCCAACTGTGTAATATCCCTTGGCCAAACCCAATTCTAATGTAATATAAATGAACTTAATATGGTGAGTTTTTTTTACCTCATTTGGTAATGCACATCATGTGGCATAGTGCATGCATGAACTGCGCAGTAAAATGATGTAATTTGCACATTTCAAAATACCACGCACAGTAACTAAGGTGCGCACAATATGGAGGACCACAAGCCTCGTGTATATGATATGTGTTATAGGCTGGTGAGCTGGTTATTATAAGCTAGGATGCTTATGTTTTGGTATTAGGTTGGAATGCCTAGATGTTAAAGGCCGATGCGCATACTTTGTACATGACTCATGATTAATATAAAATACATCACTACGTGCAAACCAACCATGATAAAAGAGATGGGGGATTGAACTTCACCAGTTAGGGAAAGGGAGGGCCAAAAGTCAAGGGAATATTATATTAATATTTCCTAAAGCATAATGTATGGATAATTATTTTATCCTAAGTTCTAAAGTTGGGGACAAGTGGACCAAACTAACTTCCAATATGACCAGTGTCAAGTTGGGGACATGCATTCATATCATGGGGGACTTAGCTCATTTGGTGATTTTTCACGGGATACCTTACCAACAGCCCGACCATCATTCTCACCATCACTCCACAAAGAGTTAACAGTGATTATTTCCACACTCAGTTATCTAGTCAATGATTCGATGACCATTTTCACTCATGCATTCCGTTATCCTTGAGACAACCATTTCACCATTTTGGAGCCTATTCCCATAGCCCTTTTCGGTTGGTGTACCTAGTTAGCTTGGAGTAGGATTGAAGAAGTGGGTTTTCAGACACATGAGCAATTATCTTAGTGAGATAATTGTTGGGGATTGATTCCTGAAGGTGCTAAACTATAGCTACAACACTCTAAGACTTCCAATCCGGCCTATTGTTGAATCCCTAGAAGGGAAGTGGGGCAGTCGAGGGACTATTGAGCAAAGAAGGGGCACACTTCCTTGGGTGGGACAGGCATGTGGGGAATGAGAGGTTGTAGGTTGTTAGTTGAGTGAGCACTTGAGACAAAGTCTTTCCTATTGTCCATGAGCCTTAGCCTGGATAGGAACCCTTTACCTTGGGTGGAGTTCAGTCCCAACTCGGGGCTGACTCACTGTTGAGAGTGATGAACAGTGCAGTCTATGGCTGGGAGGTTCATGGACGGTCTGTACCCAGTTGGTGACAATATTTCTAAGATAAGTACCAATTGTATGATAAAATGATATGTTGCTTTGTTATTTACATGCCTATGTTACGGTTTATCATATATATGATTATAATTTATTGTATGTTTATGGGTAATTCCCTGTAAATGTTGCATATCTGTAGTTACTATTATTTCAGTATAAAATTCGTATGTTACATAAAGTAATTGTTTGTTTATGTTTATATGTAAAGCTTCTGCAAGAGTGTTGTATTTATATGTTTTAGTTGCATGCAATTTAAAGAGTAAATTTATGTAGTATAGCTCAGTTGACTACTGGGTATGTTATTGTATGGTCCACATTAAGGGAATGGAAAAGTTCCCTAGAGTATCATCGTCCAGCCTGTAAAATGTTGGGAATGTTACCGACTAGTGTCAGAGCATGGGAGGTTTCTTTGGAGTGGCGCACCTCGACTTGCGGGCGGTCGGGGGAACGTTACAAATTGGTATCAGAGATTTGGTTCAACACTGAGCTTGGATGGGCAAGAGGGATTTAGTTGAAGTGAATATTCACATAAGAGTAACTTTGAGGTGACCAAAATTGGAGTCATGAAGTGTCCATGGAAAAGGTTGGTGTGCTGGCATGTGTGGCAAATTTTGGCACCGCACGGGAAAATGTTGGTGTGCCAGTATATGCAGTAAATTGTGGCACCGCGTAGAAGATCATTATGTGCAAATGCACGTGCTGAATTTAGCCTTGCACAGTGAGCACACGCATAGTAATGTGCACATGGAGTGCACAAGTCTTGCTTAACGCAGAGGATTTTTGTTGGTACGCACATAAGTATGAGTATAAGTTGTTCACGACAATGTATTCATTAGTGTGCGCAGATAATTGGGCACGATGGAATATGTTAAATTTGACGTTGTGAATGCATAGGATGAAATGCATGTGGAATATTGGTGCTCGACACCAAAACTGTGCACAATGGATATTGACGCACAACGCAAGATTAGTGCGCGTAAGTTGTCAGTGCAATGGAGAAGAAATGCACAGTAGATTTAGGTGCACGGAAAAGCGTTTTACCTTGTGATATTGATTTGCACAATAAATATAAATGAACAAGTCAAAGTTTAGTGCACGAGAAGTCACTTGGAAAGAAATGAGTCTAAGTTTAAATTGCATAATAATAAAATAAAAATAAACACACAACCGCATCAAAGCATTAATTAAAAAGAATTCCGAGTTTTAATTTCCTCTGATTTAGACAGATGAAAATAAAATATAAGATTACAAGAAAAACTTATTATAAAAGAAAACAAGATTCATAACATCACTAGATAGAAATTGTAATAAAACAGTCTAAAATATGTTTTTGTATTTATATAATCATATTAATCACAAACATACAAAAGGGGGATGACAACAATTATCCTATTGTGAAAAGGGTCATTTAAAGAACAGGCCTATCATCTCTGGTACTCTTTACCTCTGCTATCCACTATTCAAAATTCACTGAGACATGCTTATTTTAGTTGAAGACTTACTTCAACAACAATCTCCACCTTTAAGGAAGAATCTAACCAGACCGGTTGATTCTCTCCAACAATTTCGGTCACTTCAGCTGTAGATTCCTCCTTCTTTTGCCGCTTGCTCCTTTTCTTCTTAGCGGCTGGCATGTTGATGACTAAATCCTTCATAGTGGGATTCAACCTAACTTTCAATTATGAGTCTATAGCCATATCTATGTGAAACTTAGATGCTAGAATGTGCGCAAGGACCCTTTCCTCCTTATTCACAGGAAAGTCTAGCATGTTGCTTGAATAACCAGTCTCACTCGATTTAGCCTTGTCCGTGTATCTTAGGTTGTGGATACCAAAAGGTGTTTTTACAGAGAGCAAAAAGTCGAGAAGTTTGGAGATTACTTTGGTTATGGACATGCAGATATCTTCATACTTGGGGAGTGGTAATTATAGAATTTCATTTATGAAGCGTAGATGGATTACATACAAGAGCGTTGGGTTGCCATGCTCGACCAATCCGTTTCAAATGATTAGATTTTGAGTTCTTTACATGGCGATGTTCAAATGATGTCACATGGCTGTGAAGTACCGAACGAGTGAAGCAGGGTGATTTGACTAACCATCGCTTTCTCCACGAGTGGTGGTTTTGACATGTTGAGACACGTGATACCGCATCTTGGCGAAAGTGGTTTTGGAAAACCACCTTCTTGCACAAGTGTATCTCTGAAGGCATTGCACATATGTGTTTTTGAGACTTGGGTCTTATCTAGAATTTTCATGGCGATAACACCAAGAAATCGAGAGAGATAATTATGATGTGTATATTGAACCAAAATGGTACATATTCTTAGGAATTGTTGAATTGTTAGCCTGACAAGTTTCGATAGCTACACATTTTGCAGAATTAACAACTCGATCAGATCATACCAGTGCAGAGTCCATAGGAATGGAAGAAGCATAAGGGAATTACAGTTAGGAAGATGAGAGTAGAGGGGTGGATGTACATTTGGGAATGGAAGGAACAAACTCCAATGAACATGGAGAAGAAAGGAATGAAGATATGAATATGGCTGAGACCATTAAGAATTTGCAGAAGGATGTCCAAAGCCATAAAGATGATAATCAAAGGCTTATGAAAGCCAAAGAGTAGCAGGATGACTTCAACATTAAGCTATTAGAGGGTTTGAATAGAATAGAAAAGAAATTGGTTAAGGAGAGTGGCTCAAGTAAATCTGGGAGTCACAAACCTTCAGAGGAGAAAAGAAAAGTAAAAATTGCTAGTAGACATCACCATCATTCCCAAATGCATTCCAATAAGAGAGAAGACAACAACTTGAGTCTATCCCCTGTCAGATGATATAAGAGATCTGGGGTGGATGATCTGCGAGGAGAAATGAAAAAAATCAAACCTCCTACATTTGATGGGAAGCACAAGAAGGATGAATATGCAGAAACATGGTTACTAGGCATGAGGAAGTATTTTCAATTGCATAATTATTCTTCTCATGCAGAAGATATAATATCTATCTATCAACTCAAAGGAAAGGCCTCCATGTGGTGGGATCAACTTGTGCAGGTACAACACATTGTAGAGAAAAGTGTTACTTAGAGGGAATTCAAGAAGTATTTTGAGAAGAAGTACTTGACTAAGAGATACTATGACAAGAAAATGAAAGAGTTCTTTGAACTCAAGCTTGGAAGTATGATCATAGATGAATATGAAAGAAGGTTTCTGGAACTGCTGAAGTATGTCTCTTTCATCAAGGATGAGACAGTCAAAATTAAAAGGTATCTAAGTGGATTTCCATCATTCATCAGTGAAAAAATACAGTATGATGATCCCAAGACATTAGAAGAGACCACAAGGAGAGATAAATTCCTATATGATCAACAAAAAGCAAGGCCATCTTTCCAAAAGGCTTTGGAAGAGAATAAGAAAGTCAATATGGATAAGAGGAAGAAGGGAGATAAGACACCATTCTTCAGAAATAATCCACAACGAAAACAAACGCCTAAAGAACCCAGAATGATTGACATGGGGAGTCAAGGGCCAAGACAACCACCTATGCAATGTTGGGGTTGTAAAGGGGACCATAGGTTCAAAGATTATCCTCACAAAGGTGAAAAGGGTAGGGATATTCACAATGTACAATGAGCTGAAACAATGGAGGACATGGGCAGATATGTGCCAAGGATTTGTCCAGCCCTAGACAACAAGAAAGCAGAGTATTAGTCCCACATGATTGAAGTGGAAGGTATGATCAACAACCAAACCCTTTCTATTTTGATTGATTCAAGAGCTAGTCATAGTTGCATAGACCCTAAGATGGTGGAAAGTTTGCAATTACCAAGAAGCAAGCATGGGAAATCCTGGTTGGTGCAACTAGCTACAGGATCCAGAAGAAAATTTAATGAGATGGTTAATTCATGCCTCATATACATGAATGGATTGAACACCAAGGAAGATTTAAACATCTTTCCTTTAGGTTCCTATGACTGTCTAATTGGGATGGATTGGTTGGACCAACATCACACTCTCTTAGACTATCACAAAAAATCATTTACTTTCCTGGATGAGGAAGGGAAACTAAGGAAGGTACAGGGAATTCCCAGGGCAGTAACCATTAGAGAAATTTCATCATTGCAACTGAAGAAATGTTACAGAAAAGGATGTCAAATAATTTCATCTCATTTGGCATAGATACCTAGAGATAAGGTGCCAAATTTGGAATATTATGTAGTCCTGGAAGATTTTGAAGATGTGTTCAAGGAGGTACTCAGACTACCCCCAAGGAGAGACATTGATTTCTCTATAAATTTGATGTCTAGAGCAGTGCCAGTATCAAAGACTCCTTACAGAATGAGTACACCAAAATTGAAGGAGTTGTAAATGCAGCTTGAAGAACTTCTGAAGAAGGGGTATATACGCCCAAGTGTGTCACCTTGGGGTACCCCAGTCTTGTTTGCGAGAAATAAATATGGAACACTAAGGTTGTGAATTGACTTCAGACAGTTGAATAAAGTGACTGTTAAGAACAAGTATCCTCTACCAAGGATTGATGACCTCTTTGATCAATTGAAGGATGAAAAAATATTTTCAAAGATAGATCTCAGATCAGGGTACCATCAGGTAAGAATTAAAGAAGAAGATATTAGCAAGACCACCTTCAGGACAAGGTATGGTCATTATGAGTTCATAGTGGTACCATTTGGGTTGTCAAATGCACCAACTTTTTTCATGTGATTAATGAATGGTGTTTTCCAAGAGTATTTGGACAAGTTTGTCATTGTCTTTTTGGATGACATTCTTATATATTCCAAGTCAGAGGAAGAGAATGAACATTATTTGAGGATGGTGTTGCAAGTATTAAGGGAACGCCATTTATATGCCAAATTGAGCAAGTGCTCATTCTATCAGAAAAAAATTCATTATTTGGGGCATATCATTTCAAAGGATGGGATAGTAGTGGATCCTGAGAAGATAGAGGCCATCAGAGAATGGTCAGCACTGAAGAATGTGGCAGAGGTGAGATCATTCATGGGTATTGTAGGCTACTACAGAATATTTATTAAAGGATTCTCAAAGATTTCACACCCAATCACTTATTTTCAAAGAAAGGGAGTGAAGTTTCAGTGGACACTAGATTGCGAGAAAAGTTTCCAACACTTGAAACAATTATTGACAAGTGCTCCAATATTAAGGATCATAGACCTGGAAGTAGACTTCATCATATGCACCAATGCATGTAATGAAGGACTTGGTTGAGTCCTCAGTCAAAACAGGTTTGTCATATGTTATGAATCAATAAATTTGAAGGATCATGAAAGAAATTATGCCACTCACGATTTGGAGTTGACAACCATAGTGAATGCCTTGAGGAAATGGAGAAACTACCTCATGGGAAGAAGGTTTGAGCTAAGAACAGACCACAATGGTCTGAAATATTTATTTGATCAACCAAATCTAAATTCTAGACAAAGCAGATGGTTACAATTTCTAAGCGAATATGACTTTGATATAAATAATATCAAGGGGAAAGAGAATAAAGTGGATGATGCACTCAGTAGGAAGGTGCATGAATTACATGCTACAACCATTAGCATGTACCAAAATGATATTAAAATCAAAATTCTGGAGGATGCAAATGCAGATCTGCAGTATAGAGAATTGGTAGCAATGCTACAACAGGGTAAGATGCTTCAGAAGGTGGATAATTATAAGTTAGGAATAGATGGAATACTGTTACGCAAGAACAAGATTTTTTTTCCAAATGTCCAGGACTTGAAACGTATGATTTGGCATGAAATGCATAATGTTCCTTATGCAAGGCACCCTGGATATCAAAAAACCATGGCAGTGATCAAGAGCCATTACTTTTGGCCAGGTATGAAAAAAGAGATCGTCGAGTGCATCACTAGATGTATGGAATGCCAGAAAGTGAAAGCTAAGAATAGGCACCCAACAGGGTTACTACAAACTTTAACCATTCCTAAATGGAAGTGGAAAATGGTGACAATGGATTTTATTACAGGATTTCCTAGAACATGCAAGCTGCATCATTCGATCATGGTGGTGGTGGACAAGCTTACAAAAGCTGTCAGCTTTATTCAACTAAAAACTGCGCACAAGGAAGCAGAGGTTGTTGATATTTTCATGAAGGAAGTGGCACAATTGCACGGGATTCCTAAAACAATTGTGTCCGACATAGACCCGAAATTCACCTCAAATTTCTGGAAAGGATTTTTCAAAGGATTCAGAATGAACCTGAACTTTGGTACAACTTATCATCTTGAGTCTGATGGACAGACAAAAAGGGTGAACAGGGTAATAGAAGATATACTGAGAATGTATGTAATGGAAAAACCATCGAAATGGGAAGACTACCTACACTTGGTAGAATTCGCGTGCAATAATGGGTATCAGGCATCATTGAAGATGAGCCCATTTGAAGCACTTTACGACAAAAAGTGAAATACTCCAGTGAGTTAGGATATCCCAGCTGATAGGACAGTAGTTGGGCCAAAGTTTCTCAAGGAAATGGAGGACCAGATGACAAAAATTAAGAAGAATTTAAAAGCTTCCCAAGATAGACAAAAAAGTTATGCTGATAAGAACAAAACCCATAGAGAATTCAAAGTGGGTGATCATGTTTTCCTGAAAGTGAAAGCTAACAAGAGTTCCCTGAAGTTGGGAAGTTGCGCCAAGTTGGCAGCTAGATTTTGTGGGCCTTTTGAAATCCTAGAGAGGATTGGTCCAGTTGTTTATATGATTGCATTTCCTGTATCTATGTCTATTCATAATGTCTTCCATGCATCATTTCTAAAGAAATATATAACTGATGCTAATCATGTTATTGACTGGAATGTGATTCAGGTGGAGCAAGAAGGCACTTTTCAAGTTCATACGGTGCACATTTTGGACCAAAAAGTCAAACAACTCCGAAGCCGAGTCATAGGGATTGTAAAAGTTCAATGGACCTGGTATGGTCCTAAGGATGCTACTTGGGAGCATGAAGATGCAATGCAGACATAATACCCGCATCTTTTTGGATATTTTTGAAAAACTCTATTATATATGGGTGTATGATGCACTGAGGACAGTGCATAAATAAGGGGAGGGGATTGTAATATCCCTCAATCGAACCCAATTGTAATGTAATATAAATGAACTTAAGTTGGTGAGTTGTTTTGACCTCATTTGGTAGTGCAGGTCATGTGGCATAGTGCGTGCATGAACTGCGCAATAAAATGATGTAATATGTGCATTTCAGGATACCGCACACAGTAACTAAGGTGCGCACAGTATGGAGGACCACGAACCTCGTGTATAGGATATGTGTTATAGGTTGGTGAGATGGTTACTATAAGCTGGGATGCTTATGTTTTGGTATTAGTCCAGAATGCCTAGATGTCAAAGGCCAATGCGCCTAATTTGTACATGAATCATGATTAATATAAAATACATCATTGCATGCAAACTGACCACAATAAAGTAGATGGGGGACTGAACTTCACCAGTTAGGAAAAGGGAGGGCCAAAAGTCAAGGGAATATTGTATTAATATTTCCTAAAGCATAGCGTATGGATAATTATTTTATCCTAAGTTCTAAAGTTGGGGACAAGTGGACCAAAGTAACTTCCGATATGACAAGTGTCAAGTTGGGGACATGCATTCATATCGTGGGGGACTATTGTTCATGTTCATGCTTTGTTCATGCTTTGTTCATGTTCATGTTCATGGGGGAGTATAATTTATGTTCATGCTTTGTTCATGTTCATGTTCATGGGGGAGTATAATTTATGTTCATGCTTTGTTTAGACTATTGTTTGCTGAAACACTGTTTTAATGAATTTCGCTTTGCTGAAACACTACTGACTCTGTCTTAGTTTATTGAAAGGGATTTGTAATTCTTTTTATCAGCAATCTTGTGTGATGATTTTATGAGGCTAGCAGAGATTTGATTAAGGGTTCCTGCTGAGACAGAAAGGAATCGAAACATCATACCCTCTGTAGAATTCATTTACTGCTGCGAGTGTGCTAGCCAGAAGTCTGGTTAAAAGGGTTCCAGCTCAGATAGGAAGGAATCCAAATACCTCGGCTTCTGTAGATTTCCTTTACTTTTGTAAGTGTGCTAGCCAGAGATTTGGTTAAGGGGTTCCTGCTCAGACAGGAAGGAATCACAACACCTTGTCTTCTGTAGATTTCCTTTACTTTTGTAAGTGTGCTAGCTAGAGATTTGGTTAAGGGGTTCCTGCTTAGATGGGAAGGAATCACAACACCTTGTCTTCTGTAGATTTCCTTTGCCTCTGCAAGTGTGCTAGCTAGAGATTTGGTTAAGGGGTTCCTACTCAGATAGGAAGGAATCACAACACCTTGTCTTCTGTAGATTTCCTTTACCTCTGCAAGTGTGTTAACCAGGGATTGGGTTAAGGGTTTCTGCTCAGAAAGGAAAG
>JZKD02S2352986.1:654367-666483 GCA_000966675.3 Picea glauca | reverse complement strand
CATTCCCCAACAAGAAATGGGATCCAAACATGGCTGAAAAAAAACCTTTGAACTAGGAATATAATTAGTCTCCACAACCAACAATCTCCCACTTGGATATTGATCACAACAACTCCACTATTGTTGGACATGATGGAATTCTTGAACAATTGAGAGGGAGTGGTGAATCAATTGTCACTGTGCTTAAACACTTATGCCAATTTTAAAATATTTATAGAACACTCAATGACGATCACAATAATGCATGGAAGTAAGCAATAGAATAGCCAACACCAATCACACACATGAAATATATAGAGACAGATATTTCATGAGGAAACCCATAAAGGGAAAAACCTCTTCTTCTTGATATGATAAGTAATCTTTGTTTTCTGTACATTATCATTCTTAGGGGCACCAACTCCCTTTGAGGCTACCACCTTTGTTTTACAAGCAACAACTTATTGAGATCATCAACTCTCTAGTTTCTCTAGCACCCACTAGAAGGAAGCACCAAATCCCTTTTTGTTCCAGCACCAACTGGATGGAAGCACCAAATTCCAAACACATAGGCACCAGCCTATACAAGATGCAACTTGTTTAGAGCACCAACTCTCTAGTTTCTCTAGCACCCACTAGAAGGAAGCACCAACTCCCTGAGTGTTCCAACACCAAATGGATGGAAGCACCAACTTCCAGTCACACAAGCACCAACCTGTATAATAGAGAACAATAGTTCTCCCTTGCACCACCCTACCACCCTAGGTTTTCTAGCTACAACCAGATGGAAGCTACAATTCCCTCTGTTCAAGCACCCACTTGAAACTCTGAGAAAAACAGTCCTCCCTAGCACCTCCCTACCACCCTGATATATAAATCTTTGCTTTCTTGAATTTACCATAGTGATACACCATTTATCTATGGCTTACCAGTCTCATCATTTTTCTACTACATTTCTCTGCTCTTCTTGCATCAGTGTCTCTCTCCTTGTGTCTGTTTTGCTTTCTGTTCTTCTCTCATATATGCATTTATGTTCCTTTCTTCTTCTATGCTTCATCTCCTACACACCACATTCTTCTACCTGCATCAATCACACTCAACAAAAACAACCATCTCTTCTCTGTTCTACATTTTTATATTCTCTGTGCACCAACTTCATCCTCTGAACAATGCCTCTGCATACTCTTTATAGTGTCACTATTCTTCTCTTTTACTGCATCTCTTCCTCATAACTGCATAGCTACCTTGTAGTTTTCTTTACTTATTTGTTTTGCATATTTTTGTCATGCCGATTCCTCTGCCTGGTCATCATGCAACTCATCGTCTTCTTTGGTGGTTATACTGAGTCTGTTCATCATTAGTGGCTTGTCCTGAGATTCTCTACCTTCTCTAGCAGTGCAAGTGTTCATCTTCTCAGACACAATTGAGTTTATCCTCTTTGTTACAGTTACAGTCTTCGATGCTTTTTCCATCTGCCAATTGTCTCTATGATGAGTCTTCATTCCACTAGCAGTTACCTCAAGACTCTTCAGCTTCTTTGGTGATCACCCTCCAGCTCCTCGAGTTCTCTGGCCAATATAATCACTTCATTCTGGCAATTACAACTAGTCAATTATGGCTTCTTTGGCTTCTAAGCCCCTTCCTTCACATGACCACTAGCAGTGACCAAACACCTATTCAAAATGCGCTTCCAAAGCTTCGTTTAGTGAGCACTAGCTCCTTTTCATGATATGATATTGGGCTATGGACTTCACGTGACAATGCAATTGTGGGCGTGTCCAAAGGCGGTTTGAGGGCAACCTGCTTTTCTCCCCGCAATTCATTACAAGCCTCCATGCGTCCTTTTTCCAAAACCATGGTTTCAATTGTGGCCCGAGCATGTTCTAGCCCCGCAATGGAGCATGACCATCGATCTCACAATATTGATAATGCTCTTGAATGGATGTTTTAGATCTGTCCTCTCAAGCCTATGGACCAGATCTCACCTTCCTACATCAACGGCTACGATCAAATCGTGACCTCACGTGTCAAGTGTTTGAACGTGAGCCAACACTGACTCTTCCAACTCCTGATTCTTGATTCAGTACTCTGTGTCAGATCAACAACCCACAACCCTCTGTGATCCAATGGTCCAGATCTTATCAGGACTTCGCATTTCACAAAGTTGTGCTGCAATTTTCCTTGATCATCCCAACTCGCGAAAATTCGAGGTGCATCCTAGAAATTCTAGCTCCTTTCCTTATCTTCCACTGATGTGAACAATGGTTGTGACCAGAACCCTATTCGAAAAGGCATTTCATGATTTTGGTGATCTATGTTGTAAATCCTAGCGACGTGATAGCTCCTCCCTTAACCTTCATCATTGTGACCACCAGTTGTTACCAGGGGCCAAGCAAGAGGGATTCTTCACGATTTCACATATCCTAAACTCCTGTTATGAGTTTCCTCAAAACACCCAACTCACAAAACTCTGAAATGCTTCATATCATATCAACGGTCAAGATCTCTCCCTCTGATCGACGACTATGATAAAATCATGACCTCACGTATCGGGTGTTTGGATGTGAGTCAACCCTGACTCTCTCGACTTTTGATATTCTGAAACCAATGTTAAAAGATCAACGGTCCATGATCATCTTTGATCCAATGGCCTAGATCATTTTGCGACTTTTCATATCACGAGTTCCTACAACTCTCACCTTTGACTTCTCCATCTTTCGATTCAATGAAATGTTGATCTCTCGCCATGTGTCCTCTGGATCTTGTTGTTCCCGAGTCTACACTTAAGGCTATAAAGTGTAGATTCTAAGCATCTAAAAAGAGTGAAAGAAAAGGAAGGGGAAGAAACAACTTGGGGGGATGAAGCTATGACTGATCTCTGAGCTATCTTTGTCTAGCTTCTAAATATTCTTGAATGTTGATATCTCGCTCGATGGCAGCCCATGAATGTTCGATCTCTATCCGGGTAGTGGCGGTCTTGAGTATGGTATGGAAAAGATTTAAAGCGATGCTGGTTTGATCTAATAGACCAAGTTCGATGTTGGGTTTTCTTATGACAGGTACAGTCATGGGGAGAACATAGATTTAAAAGAAGGTGGATGCTTTAAAGTGCTTATCTCAACTTTAGAATAAACAAGGGAAAATTTAGTGAAGCCAATCAAAGGGTTTAACGAAAACGAAAGTCGTTTTCCGTAACTGAGTTTAAAATCTTGAAACCAAGTGTGAAAACATAGAGATGTCAACAATGTGGGGCATCAATTTCATAGGAATCCCACGCTGTGGCAAAAGAAGAAAAGACAGGAATACCTTGATGAACGCATATAATGTAGAGATCTAAATAATTCACAGGTCTTGTACCTGCTAGTAGCCGATACAAAGGAAAAACTGTAAAAAACTAGATACCTAGAACCTAATCACCATAGTAGAATTTATACTAAATTTCAGCTAAAACATTCATCAAAGACATATATGTAAAAATGACATGAAGCATGAAAAACAGAGAAAAAACACATAACTCAATCTTGATGAAATATGGAGTCTTCAATTCATTTTGTATTAATCCTGGCTTAAGAGAACTTTCTCTATTACAATCTATTCATGGAAAAAAAGCCTCCTCTATTACAATCTTTCTTCTATTTAAACAAACTTTTGAACCTCTAGAATTCAGATCATTCTGGAAAATTGTCAGTGACAAATGGAAAATTGGAGCGTTTCATCTCCTCCTCTTTGCCTTCCCTAGTAAGGGAGGAGCACCTTCCTTTCCCTACCCTTCAGGCTCTAGAAATAGAATAGGTTGACATCTATCATTATTTAGCACCAGAAACCTACCCATTCCCCTGCTCGATGCAAATGATGCACCTCTCCACCAACTAGGCTATCAACCTGGAAGGCTCTACTTGGTTGCTTGCTTCAAAGGTGTAACAACTCTTCGCCAGCTGTGGAAAACTTTTTCCTACTTGTCGGTCTTTCGTGATGATGGAGCATAATTGTAAACTTGGTTGTAATAGCCATTTATCCACTTGGGCCATATCGACCTGGCTTATCTGGGATATATCCACCTATTCCTTCTCCATGTTTTCATTGATGTCCAACAGATGTTCAGCTATATTGATTTTTCCCAACATTCCAACACTGCTTTCCTTATCAAGGTCTAGCAAAATTTTACTTATCAAAGAGAACGTTTCCTCGCAAGAATTCTTCACTTCGTTAGCTCTCCCTTTGGTTTCTGATATGTTATGCTCCTCGACCTTTAGCAGGATATTTCCTCTAGTTTGTTCTGAAATGGATAATTTGGAGCTGTCAATCATCTCTGTCTTCGTCATAGCTATAACAACGTCTTGGAAAGCAACCTGTGTTGCCCCGGCTTCTCTTTCTTTCAAAGAAATATTTTCTAATACTTGATCTATCATCTGGAAATGGTTTTGAATGGTTCCTACTTTTACAAGAAGGTTTTGTTGAGCTATTAATACCTTATGTTGGATTTTGGTAGCCTGGGATATGAATGCTTTTATGTCTAAAACCTGGTTCTCGACCACATCTAATTTTGATTGCAACTCTATAATTTGTTGCCCCTGTTGTCTTACCTGTGTTTGGCTAATTTGTGCCGACTAGTGCACCTTCTCGAGATCAGACCTGAGCTTCTCGATCTCATGTAGGTTGACTATTGGGTCTTCCTCAAGGCTCTTGCTCACCTCGTCCCTGACATTCACTTCAACAGTAACCACTTTAGCTTCCAATTTACTGATCAGGAGGTTCTTTCGTTTCAACTAGGCCTTCAAAGTCCCAACCGAGTATTGATTGGTTGTAGCATAAGCCCCTAGTGTCCCAGCTATCTCTTATATGAATTCTTCCTCTTTCACAGCCTTCCCATCTATCATGATTTTAAATTTTTTATCCATTACGCCCTCTTTTTGATATAATTCTTGCCTCACCATGGATTTTCTTTTTTTTTCAAAGAAAAATTCATTAGGAGGCAACTCCTCTACAGAAATGGGTGTCATTTCTTCATTGAAAATCCACCCTGCATCAGGATTCCCCTTTGTGAACTGTAAGGGTGTGATAATAGAAATCAGACTGTTGATTTCCTTTAATGGTTGTTTCGGGGTGAACTTTCTGACCGACTTGTTTGATGTGAGCGACAGTGAGTCACTTGATCCCTGTGAGGGTATCTCTACTTGGCCTTGGGCCTACTTGCCTGGCGTACCCTTTTTGGGGTTTCCTTCCTACTTGTGGGAGACTTCGGCTCCTTGCTATGAGGTTCTAGACTCCCCTATTTTCCCTTGGTTCTTCTCCCCGCTAGGACTCGAGTCCTTTGCACCTTTGGCTTCTATCTGCTTTGTAACTAGAAGCTTTGGGACTTCGCCCTATAAAATATGGGGGAGACAACTCCGTCGGTGCTCCTAGAATTTCAAAAATTCGGCCATATCTCTGGGTGGCAGGGCTTGAATCTGACTTAGGAATTCAGAGAAGGACCTCGTGCCCCAGAATATTTCATCATGAGGGGAATCCTCGTTTTCATATCTTTTCAGGCCGCAACTCACCAAGTGATTGCTCACAACCTTACTAGGGTCATGCTTCTTGAACTCAATATCCACCATCTTCATTTCTTCTAAAGTCGTAGCCTCGGCTTTGGCATGGCCAAAATATAATAAGGAATACACACCAATATGAATAGGGAAGGGAAGCCATACCTTTTTTGATACTCCTTTGAGCTCTTTTCTTATTCTGCTGAGCATAATCTGTCTGGCAATCTCACGACACAATAGTTTATCTAGTAGGAATAGAGGGAGAGCATATGGAGGGACAGAGGTGCCGAAAAACCTGATATATGAAAATTCTTCCTCTAGATACCAATCTTCCACACTGCTTAGTTTGGTCACGACACTATCTGACACCCTGGGAGGCAACTGGCCAAAGATGGCAACATGCAATGGCACCATTACCCAATTGAATATCTCATAGATGAATTCTTTGGCCTTATCCTCCCAAAGCTTCGAGTGGTAAACATGAATAGGCTTTGTATTAGATGGAGTCCAGCTCCAGTTCATTAGTGGGAAGGGTGCCATGAAGCAGATGACATCCATGATGTAAGAAGACATAAAAAAAGAAGTTGCTTTCTTACTCCCCCTCTATGCTTGATATTCAGTAATTCAACTGGTCAGACTGTCGGACAACAGTTTAGACCAGTCAATGGAGAAACCCTCAACAACTGTATGAATGAGTGGCAACCATGGGTAGTGTCTTCCTTCTCATACAACCTGCAGGTCATCATCGCTATGTACTTGAACTGTGGCTCCAAGGAAGATATTGAATATATCCCATTGGTGTTAGCCATGAATTTTGTGGGGTGTGAGACCCAATATTTGTTCAGATCAGACAAACTTTTTTCATACTGCTTGCACTCCTTATTCTTGAAACCTTCTAGGAATTCAGCATTGTGAGTAAGGCTCGGCGTGGGTGACAGTTTATACATTGCCCACAAATGTTTTGGCCTGAAGGTACTAATCGTCACCTTTTGTTCACTGATAATCGTCCTAGCTGGGATGTCCACATGGTCCAGTGCCCACCTGTTCATATCACAATAGGGAATAAGTTGGGGCCTCACCACTATTTTGTGCATCTCTGCTTGAGTGATGATTTTGTATTTGGTTGATAAATCATCCTTCTCGTTGTTGCTAGAATCATCTGAACAGTTTATTGACTCGGATTGCAGGATGTTGGAAACATATGACCATGTCTTGATAGAATTAATGCTTCGAGGTGAGGTATCGGAAACAATGTATGAACCCTGACCTGAACTCTTGGTAGCTGACTTGGGTGTTTTTCATGGAGCCATGATAGTGAAACCTGCAACTAGACCACCCGTCAAAAATATTTGAAAATCACAAACAACGTTTAACCTGGTAAAATGGCTATGCGCGCAAATAGAAATGAGAATTGAAATAATGAAGGAAAAACTCTCTATCTTGGTCATTTAAACCCCTGGTTTCCTTGCGAATAGAATGGTCAAATTGCTTAATAGAAATATTTAGAAGTAAAAACGATATCCAACTATCTGTCACCTCACCGCAGTTCAAATAAATGCCATAAATGTTTGACGAGTCATAACACGAACAAACACAAAAACATTTAAAACTTACTCCGTAGACGGTGCGTGTTAAAGGTTGCTTAATGCATCAATTAATCTAGTTTATCTCCTTTAATTAAGTGTGTTTTAGTATTTAATCCCCCCTTTTCGGCATTTTCTGTATCGGAAGATTTCCCTCCTAGCCTTTGAGCCCCCAAGACTCGAAATCGCGATGATCAGATTTAGTTAATTATTCATGATCTTACTTAAACTTTTAATTAATCCATGCTTAACTAAAGAATATCGCGACCTCGATACTTAGAGCTACAAAGGTATTGTTTTTTGGGAGAGCGATTGCCAAGTTACGAAATCACGATCATGCTTAGCCATGGTTTAAAAGATTTACTGCCGACACTAACTTGGGAAAAATTTTAACACTGTTATCGCCACTTTGCATGTCGGGATACTAAGAACAATGGGAAACGTCACGAAATAAGCGAACTCTCGAAACTAGATTTTTGGGCTTAAATACAATATCTCACTTATTTAGAAGAAGGCGGCTCCAACATAGGCTCCAACTAGGGATCTCGTCTCCTCACGGGACAAGAAGAATAGTAGACCGAGTGCCTGTATGGGTGAATGGAGTCATCAGTTCGCTTCTAAGAAACTAGTTGAGAAAGAGGATATAGAGAGAACCTTGAGGTTCCAAATTGAATTCTAGAAATATTTCAAACCCGAAACACTTTCTAAGCTCAGCTACAGTCCACGGTAACTTTCCCTTCCTCGACACTGAAAACGGGTCTGCTCAAGGAGGTCCAAACAAATCTTAGGAAATTCAACAGGTCCTGTGGGTTTTGTCTTGCATCAAAACAAAGTATAATTCATGCTTTTGATCAGGGAGACCTGCAACGAACCTAAGGTGCAGATCTAGTTTCGAGAAAGCTAATTACCAAAGCATAGAATGATTTATGTATGACAACCTTACATATATCTTTAGACATTTCTTCACTTCCAAGGAGCCTATTCAATACCCCAATGAAGTTATCTGGTCCCCTTTATTGAATTTCCTTTCACCACTTCAAAGGGTAATTATGCATTTAAATGCTAAGATAAGGGAAATCATCTTATGAATTTCCTTTCATAATCTCTTTGGACTAGATTGGGGCAATCAATTATGAATTTCCTTTCACCATATATCTTATATTTTATTTTTTGGAAACTGAATTGGGGGCAATCAAATTGTATAAGTAATACCAGGGGTGATATCTGTGTAAAATTCCCAACAGAGGTTGGTCAACTTGCTTTGAGTTCTTTGGACCAACTTTCTCTTAACCTTCACAACACCCTAGCATGCAGGAAAAAAAAGGGGGGGAATTCATTTCCAGCGGCCTGCTTTTGAGAAATACTTAACCATTTGAAAACTTTTGAAAGACTTAAGAGAGTTAAGGTCCTGCCATGCATGGCCTTGTTCAGCAGGGTACCAAGAAGCTGTGAAGACCAGTTTACTTCTAGAGATGCTTACCAGTTTCCCAAATGGAAGCGGAAACTATTTTCCTCTATGGATGGTATGGGAAGGTGTCAGAGCTTAAGGAGAAAGGGCCAAGGGTGACAAAAGGGAAACTGAGTAGGCCATGGGCCCCAAAAAACCCATATGTCATCATGCAATCTCGACTCAGGTGAACACATCATACTTGTGAGACTACTACTGCATTTAATTGATATTCATTTGAAAACCCAGATACTCCGGAAAATCATCTCTTTCCCTTACCACTTCATCTTCTTCTTGAAAAAACATTCTTTATCACCTGTTTTGGGTGGGTCGATTTCTAGATACTTGACCGTCCCTTCCTCCTTTCGCAGTTTGGGTTGTAATTTGGAGGCCTGTATGAAACAACATGAAGAGTATCAGGTCTTCAGGATTTATGGGATTTTGGGTGTCAAAAATTATGTCTCTACTTCCAGAAAATCAACAACCTGCTTTATTCAAGATGAAAGTGAAATTACCGAAAAATTTTATGAAAAGAAAAGAGAAAACAAATTGGTATATACAATGGAGGTTTGGAACTAATTTATTGCATATATTGCTTTAAATAATGCCCGTTGACAGGGGTGCTGAGAGTCACACCATCCAAATTCTCTAACATAAATGAATTATTCTCTTCAGAAGCTGAGACTTTGAATGGTTTGTACCAAATATAATCAAATTTACCATGTTTTGTCGAATCTTCCCTCCTGGCATCCCATTTCAAAACCAAATCATCAGGGAGAAAATCCTTGTTTTGGATTTATGATCGAACAATGCTTTCATGTTGTCCTGATATTTCTACATCCTTACGTCTACCTCGGTCCTGTGTTGTTGGACCTCGATCAGCTGATTTATTTTTCTAGTGACGTGGTTTGGATATTCTCTCTCATCTTGCCAAAGCTTCATTACAGGGAGCACCAAATTTATAGGTAAAACCACATCAGTCCCGTACACCATATGAAAAGGAGGTACCAATGGATTTCTTTGTACCTATCCGATTTTCCCATAAGGCGTTTTTTAAGTGTACATGCTAAGATCTTTTGTTTTCGCTCAGTACCTTCTTAATTATGGTAATCAAACTCTTATTTGATGATTCGGCTAACCCATTACCTTGAGGGTAATATGTTGTGGAGTGGCCCAATATGATGTTATATTTTTGGCAAAATCTGACCATTGCCATAGACTTGAATGCCTGGGCATTATCTGTCACTATTTTTCGGGGAAAGCCAAATCTGGACAGTATGATTTCTTCCAGGAAATCTATCACCACCGAATCAGTCGCCTTCCTAGTGGGAATAGCCTCCACCCATTTGGTGAAATAATCCGTGGTGGTGAGGATCCATTTGTGTTGAGCGCTGGAATGTGGGTTGATTTCGCCTATAAAATCTAACCCCCATTGTTGAAAAGGGGCTTCAGTTTTGACAGGAACCAGAGGTAGTGTTGGGAGCTTTTGTTTTCCCGAGAACAACTGGCAAGGGTTTCAGGCTCTGACTTTGATGTTGACATATGGGAAAAGTTTAGGCCAATAATATCCTACCCTCAGAATTTTATAAGCAGTTTTCCTCCAAGCATGATGCCCCCTGCACAGCCCTTCATGGAATTCGTTTATGACATCCTCTATTTTTTATTCTTCCAAACAAACCAGTAGGAAGCCTAAGGGTTCCTTCCAGTACAGTTGACTTTCGGATATACAGTACTTCACTGCATTCAGTTTCAGTGTCCTGGCTTTCGTTGGAGGTAGATCACTAGGGCATTTCAGGGTCAGTAGGTAGGACACTATATCTTTATACCAATCTGAAAGGGAAAACTTCTCTTCAATTATGGAGATAGCTATTTGGTTGTCGGTCTCATTTACATCCCCATGTCCTTCGTATCCTTGCAGGTTATTTATTCTGAGTGCTCTGAAATTTGATTTCGCCAAGAGCTTAGCCAAACCTTGTCCTTTTACTAGTTTCGTCAGTTTTACCTCTAGGTCGAACTCTTGAATTTTAGCGAGCCATCGACCCATTTTTCCATCACTGTCAGGCTGAACCAATATATCCTTCATGGAACTGGTGGGAACGTATGTGATTACCTTGGAGTGAAGCACGTAAGTTCTAAAATCCTTCAAAGCCTTAACCATAGTGTACGCTTGTTTCTCTATTATATCGTATCTCAGTTCAACATCTCTGAGACTTTTACTAAAAAAGGCTATTAGTTGCTCAAAACCCTCTTCATTTTTTCGGAGGAGTACTGTCACCACTGTGTGTTCGGAGGCGAACGAGAAAATCAAGAAATCCTTTAGGTAATCAGGGCTTGCTAATACAGGCACTTCGATGATAACTTTCTTGATGCGTGCAAACGACGCTTTAGCCTCTGCCATCCATTTCACTTCATTGTTCTTCTTGAGCATATCTATGATCAATTTCACGGTTTCAGCAAAGTTTGGGATAAATCTTCTCAAAAAAAAAAAAATCCTAAAAATGATTGAATTTATTTTATATTCCTAGGAATATTTATGGTGTCTATAGCTTCCACCCTTTTAGGGTCAATTTTGATTCCATCCCAATAGACAATGTAGCCCAAGAGTTTACCTTCCTTCATCACGAAGTGAGACTTCTTAGGGTTTAAAGACAAACCAAATTTTTGGCATTTTTCAAATGTTTGCTTCAGGTGCAGCAGATGGTCTTTGTCATATTTGGAGAAGATAGTCAGGTCGTCGAGGTAGTGTTGACGGGGGAAATTGACCATCCATCAACTAGAAGAGCGAATCTGGTCTGAGTTTGTCTAAATAACACAAGTCGTTTGGTGTAACTCGTTCTGACGGGTTTAATGGCTCCGTTAGCCAATCTTAGAATCCTAAAAGAAACGAATGAAAGAGAGAAATAACTAACTAATTACTAAACACACTATATATATGTACATATGTTCTAATGTAACTGTAGTAGTTATATTTAAGAAGAAGATATACAAGTCTCGTTTATTTGCATGATTTACAAGCTGTAAGTTTTAATCGAAACTTACAAAAATCGATGTGAAAAATGATTGCTTCTAGGAAGAAGATAAAGAAAGAACATAAAAATATTTATTGTTTTTCTTTTATAAATTTAAATAATCTTACAAAAAAGTTAATGAAACATGAACATGTGGATAGTCAAAGTTGGACCATACATTCTAGTTTCAATGATATGTAAATGACAGAAAAATACAAAGAAACTATCATGTCAGTGAATTAGTGAGGTGTATCCAAGCATCTGCATGAGTGGTGAACATCCAAATGCCATTTCCAAGAGAGAAATCTGCAATGAACCTTATGACTGTTCTAAATAAATTCAGAACATGTATTGGCAACTTAGGTTTTAATGACAGAAAAAGAAACACAAACATAAACATGTGATCTCATAATTATACATGATTATAGCAAGATAAATTTGGAAGCAATCTATGCATTGTATCATTCAATTTAAAACTCAAAGATAAATCTCATTATTTAAATCGAAGATATAATCACAACATTTATATTTTGATGAAGCAAATGATAGATGGTATTTATAATATAAACCTCCT
>JZKD02S2352986.1:606474-629632 GCA_000966675.3 Picea glauca | reverse complement strand
CTGGGAGATGAAGCGCCAAAAGTCATGTGGGCCCCGTTTGGGTATGTTGGTGCATCAACTTCCCGGGGTCGTAACTTTTTCATACGATCTCCGTTTTAGGCGTATGATAGCTCATTGGAAAGATCTATCCGAGGCCTACAATGATCGAGACAAAATGGCATCATTAGATGCCATTTTGTGACAGCAACATACCCAAAAAAACATTGTTTAGGGCCTCAAAATGGCCCCAGAAGTTCAGAACCCGAAAAAACTGCTAAAAATAGTAAACTGTGCAAAAACTGAAAGAAGCAATGGTGGGGGTTCAAGTGGAATAGGTGGGTGGCCACCAATATCCACCTAGATCAAGCATGCTCCCCCTGATCTATTGCAGTATTTTATGGAGGTATCAGATATTCAACCAACACATACTCCCCCTGACAGGATGGACTCTCTTATTTGAGTCCTACAGAGTATTTGTATCTAACTCAGAGTCTTCTCCTTCCAATTCTTGGACCTGTTCATCTTCAGCTTCAGTCGTGTCCTCTGTAGTATACTCAATATTTCTCATCTCTCTTACTAGGACTCCTTCTACCTTTTCTTGTCATAACTGAATGACTCCCCCTATCATTCTTCTCTCTCTTCTTCTGACTGCTCTCTTCCTTTGGTAAAGGATTATCTCTTTCTGACAAGGTCTTTCCCTCTTTTTATCTCTATAGAATGTAATGTATGTCATTTTTGTACATCAGAATGCTACTGGTACAGATGCCACTGCCCTACTGGAAGACTGCGCACTTGTATCTCATATTTTTCAAACAACCCTTGGATATTCCCATTGATCTTCATCAATCTCTAACCATATGTATCCATCTTTATCCAAGATGATCCTTTATTGTACATTTCTCTAAAGTCATCTGAGAAATTTTATACTATGGTTGTCACATTGCAATTCTTTTTGCAACAATTAACTTCACTCATGTTCACTTGTTCAGTATTTTCTATCCACATCTGTGAGTGTCCTAGTTTCTTAAACTTTTTTTTCTGATCTTCTATTACAACAACTTCATTGTTCTTCTATGATTCTTAAAATCCAAGGTTTTTATGACCATATTCATCATAAGAGAAAACAAGAACCATTACAAGCACTCTCATACCTCCTTCGATTCATCCATGAAGGCGTCTCTCGTCTAAACTTACTTTGAGGTGTATGAGTAGCTTTTGGATGTCTTCATTGATATGATATTCTAAATATTGTAGTATTTATTTCATCCTTTGAACATGAATAACCTGAGTCATACTTGACTTCACCCTTTACAAATGAAGGACTTGCATCAAGTTTCTTAGGAGTACTGATTTCTTCCTTGTTGTATCCAAGACCGGATTTGTCATTTGGTGATCTTTGACTATCCAAGATCTCATCCAGGATCATGGAACTTTTCAAGAACTTGATTTGGGTGTTTGAATTCTCAACCTTCTTTCTAATATTCACAACTTCTGCTTCCAACTTATGACATGATTCTTCTTCTACTTCTTCCATGGGATAAATGCTAATAGAGCATTCTTTTATTGTATCTGAGTCTTAGTCTTTCCTTGCAGGGTAGGATTCAATATCAAAATTTTTATCTATCCTTATGCTTTTACTTATACACAGAGACTTTTCCTTGTCTCCATTCATGTTCTTGTAACATCCACTGTCTATATACCAGAGGTATTTTTATTTTTGAGCTGAAAGTACTAGACCACATTTTTCACAATCTTTCTTTTTCCATGTGTTGGCATTTCTACCTAAGGGTTTTATCCTTGGATCTGCTTTGTAATTATTCAGATGGAAATGTGCAGCCTTGTGACTGAAGTTATGACAGTTATATCATTTGAGCTCATGGTTTAATAGGTCAAAGTGATTGGTGTAATGTTGTCTACTCATTGGTTGTTCATTATTTCTTGACCTCCTCAGTTGCATGTCTCTAAACTTAATTTGACCATTTGCAATATGTGGTTGTTTGTTACTTGGTTGTATCATTCTTTGTTGTGGTAGATATTTATTCCTTGGGTGTCTTGATTTCTCATGTCTAAATCTTAAAGAACAATTTACAGCTTTGTGGCCAAAGTTAGAACAGTAGAAACAATATGCATAGAAAAAATGTTTGTACCTGGAAATAGGTTGTCTTATTTGAGTAGGTCGATTTATTCCATGTTGATGATTTCCTTGAGCATAGGGTGTATTATTTCTTTGTTCTACAGATTTAGTTCTAGCACCTTTTTCTTTACTCCTCCTTGGTGGTTGATTATCTTCTTTTGTTTCTGCAGGTTTGATGTTGTCATTGGTTGTAGATTTCACAAACATGATGGATTCTTTGTTGCTTGGCTGACGACTACTTGATCCCTCTTTATAAACCAAACAAGTTTTCAAATTTTGATTCCTTTTCAGATTCAGAATGGTGGAAAATCCTTCTGAGTCTTTGATACTTGACAGATTCTGGTGATACAAGGATTTAAACTTCTCCAACGCTTTTCTAGTTTTAACTACTTCTTCTTCCAGATCTTCACATATTTCATTCTTCTCTGATAACTGATGTTTCAAAATGTCCTCTATTTTCTTTGTCTCTTCTATTTCCACTTTTAGTAGGGAAAATTATTCATTAGGTTTTTTACTGCCTTTCTCGAACTATATCAACAATTGTTTTTGATTTCTCTTCTTAAGTCTGAGTCTGTAAATCTTTTCCAAAGCACTGATAATCTCTCCTTCCAAGTCAACCACAGCTTCTTCATCATCAACATCACTTCCTATGATTTTATTATCATAATCCTTTTTGGCCATAAGAACGAAGTCATTTACCTTATCTTCATAGGAAGAGTCATTATCTGTGTCTTTTGAAGAGTCGTCATTGTTTACACATAAACTTTTATTTTTATCAAATATTTTGGATTTTTACTTCTCTTCACCTTTAGAGTTCTAATCCTCCTTCTTTTCTAGACACTTAGATGAAAAGTGACCTATCTTTCCACAATTAAAACATTTGAAGGGAAACTTGCCTTGGTATTTGCCTGATCCTTTCTTTAGTCTTCTTAAAAAAATTATTCAATTTCATCAAGCTTAGAATCCTCATTCTTATTTTCTTTAAATGATTCTTCTCTAGTGGTGGATTTATCTTTACTAATCCTCATTTCATAAGAAGTTAGAGTTCCTAGGATTTGATCAATAGACAGAGTCTTAAGATCATTTAGTTCTTCTACTGCAGAAACTTTTGGATTGAATTTATCAGGGAGAGATCTTAAGATCTTCTCAAATAATAATACGTCTTCAATATTCTCACCAAGACCTTTCATGGCATTCACAAGCTCCTCAACTCTTAAGAAAAATCTATTAATTGTCTCATCCTCATTCATCTTTTGTTGTTCAAACTGTAATATGTAGGTTTGAAGCTTGGCATCCTTTACCTTCTCATTACCTTCATAACTACAAATGAGTTTGTCCCACATTTCTTTGGCATATTCTAAGTGCATTACTTTTACAAATCCTGCTTCTACAAGCCCACTCAGAATAGCATTCATAGACTTAGCGTTAAAGCTAAATTCTAGCTTGTCATCCTTATTAGCTAGTACAATTGGCTTTACATAACCAGTATCTACCACATCCCAGACATCTACACCTAAAGCCATTATGTAGGTTCTCATCCTAACCTTCCAGAAGCCAAATTTTGCTCCATTGAATAGGGGGGCCTTATTGGTTGAAGTTCCTCCATGGCTAGTCATGTTTAAGCTCTAGGATCTACCCTTAATAAAGGGAACTTTCTCTTATACCAATTTTTGAACAACTGAGGGCGGAGGTGAATCAGTTTTCACTGTGCTTAAACAATTATCCCCATTTTAAACTCTTTCAGAACACTCAATGAAAATCACAATAATGCAGGGAAGTAAGCAATAGAATATCCAACAGCAATCACACACATGAAATATAAAGAAACATATATTTCCCGAGGAAACCCATAAAGGGAGAAACCTCTTCTTCTTGATATGATAAGTAATCTTTATTTTCTGTACATTATCATTCTTAGGGGAACCAACTCCCTTGAGGCTACCACCTCTGTTTTACAAGAAACAAGTTGTTGAGATTACTAACTCTCTGTTTTCTCTAGCACCCACTAGAAGGAAGCACCAACTCCCTTTGTGTTCTAGCACCAACTTCTAGATACACAGGCACCAACCTATACAAGTTGCAACTTGCTAAGAACACCAACTCTCTGGTTTCTCTAACACCCACTAAAAGGAAGCACCAACTCCCTGAGTGTTCCAGCACCAATTGGATGGAAGCACCAACTTCCAATCATAGAGGCACCAACCTGTATAATAGAGAACAATAATTCTCCCTTGCACCACCCTCCCACCCTGGTTTTTTTGGCTACAACCAGATGGAATCTACAACTCCCTGTGTTCATGCACCCACTTGAAACTTTGAGGAAAACAGTCCTCCCTAACACCTCCCTACCACTTTGAAATATAAATATTTTCTTTCTTGAATTTACCATAGTGATACAAAATTTATCTATGGCTTACCAGTATCATCACTGTTCTGATACACTTATTTTCTCTGCCTACATCAATGCATCTCTCCTCGTGTCTACTCTTTTTTTTGTTCTCCTCTCAGATATTTATTTTTGTTCCTTGCTTCTTCTGCGCTTCAGCTCCTGCACACTACATGCTTCTACCCGCATCAATCACACTCAACAACAACAACCATATTTTTTTTGTTCTGCATTTTTATATTTTCTATGCACCAACTGCATCCTCTGTGCAATGCCTCTGCATACTCTTTATAATGTCACTGTTCTTCCCTTTTACTGCATCTCTTCCTCATAACTGCATATCTACCTCGTAGTTTTCATTACTTCTTTTTTCAACATATTTTTGTCATGTTGATTCCTCTGCCTGATCATCATGTAGCTCATTGTCTTCTTTGGCAATTATATTGAGTATGTTCATCATCAGTGGCTTGTCCTGATATTCTCTTCCTTCTATGGCAGTGCGACTCTTCGTCTTCTCGGTCACAATTGAGCTTATCCTCTCTGTTACAGTTATAGTCTTCGATGCTTTTTCCATCTGTCAATTGTCTCTATGATGAGTCTTCATTCCACTAGCAGTTACCTCAAGAATCTTCAGCTTCTTTGAAAATCACCCTCCATCTCCTTGAGTTCTCTGGCCGATACAATCACTTTGTTCTGGTAGTTACAACTAGTCAATTATGGCTTCTTTGGATTCTAATCCCCTTCCTTCATGTGACCACCGATGGTGACCAAACGTCTATTCAAAAGGTGCTTCCTGAGCTCCGTTTAGTGAGCGCTAGATCCTTTTCATGATATGACCTTGGGCTATGAACTTCACATGACCACACAATTGTGAGCGCATCCAAAAGAGGTTTGAGGGAAACCCTCTTTTATCCCCACAATTCATTACAAGTCTCCACGCATCCTTTTTCCAAAACCATGGTTTTAATTGTGGTCCTCGAATGAAAAATTAAGGTTTGAGCATGTTTTGGACCTACAATGGATCATGACTGTCTATCTCACGATCTTGACAGTGGTCTTTAATGGATGGTTCAAATCTATCTTCTCAAGACTGCAGACCAAATCTCGCCTTTCGATATCAACGACTGTGATCAAATCATGACCTAATGTGTCAGGTGTTTGAATGTGAGCCAAACCAAACTCATCCAACTCTGGATTCCTGATTCAACACTCTGTGGTAGATTGAAGGCCCACAACCCTATGTGATCCAATGGTCCAGATCTTATCAGGACTTCACATTTTTCAAATTTGTGTTGTGAGTTTCCTCGATTCTCCCAACTCGTGAAACTCCAAGGTGGAGCCTCGCAATGCTAGCTCCTTCCCTTCTCTTCTGTTGATGTGACAATTGGTTGTGACCACAACCCTATTCAAAAAGGAATTTCATGATTTCAGTGATCTCCATTGTAAATCCTAGTGACGTGCTAGCTCCTCCCTTAACCTCATCAATGTGACCACCAACTATGACCAGGGGCCAATCAACAGGGGTGCTTCGAGATTTCTCATATCGTGAACTCCTGCTATGATTTGCCTCGAAAATCCCAACTCATGAAACTCCAAAATTCTTCATATCATATCAACTGTCGAGATCTCTCCCTCTGATTTACGGTTGTGATCAAATCATGACCTCGCGTATCGGGTGTTTGGATGTGAGTCAACCTTGACTCTCTTGACTTCCAATATTCTAAAACCATGCTTGACAAATCAATGATCCACTATCATCTATGATCCGATGAACCAGATCATTTCGCGACTTCGCATATCACGAGTTCCTACAAATCTCACCTTTGACTTCTCCATCTCCCGAGTCAGTGAAATTTTGGTCTCTCACCATGTGTCCTCTGGATCCAATGACCCAGATAATTTTGTGACTTCTCATATCATGGAGTTGGAGGATGGCTCTCGGTCATTATGCTCTTCATAGTTATACTAGATCCAACGGTTGCTAGTCACTGGCACTCAGATCCAATGGATCAGATCCATACTTCTCCTCTGTTCTTCCTCCGGTCACTGGACTCTGATCTAATGTACATCGGGTATTCAGGATTGGTGATCCAATGGCCACTATCTCTCCTCCTCCTAATTTTACGCATCCTCCTAACCTGGAATAATTTCTAAGTGTCAAAGGTTCTGTGAATCTTAATGACTTTGGGTCTCATCTACGTTTCTGAGAACATTATCTCTCTTAATATTTGGTAATGGCCCTGACACACACTTGTGCTCTGTGTCCAACTCTATTCTATTCCTTTTGAGCTTCTCGATCTTGATCTTTTGTGTCTCCGTTGTTGTTCTTGGCATGCACACTCTTCCTGTAAACCTTTTGTGTCTTCGATTTTTTTCTTTCCATACACACTCTGCCTATAAATCTTTTTGTTTATTTCCTATTGTTCTTATTATGCACACTCTGCCTATAAACCTGCCAACATCATTGTTGTTCTTTCCATAAACGACAAGCACACGCTGCCTATAAACATGCAAACATGAATATGATCCACCATGGACCTAGCACATTTGTCATCTTCACCTTCATTCTTTAAGACCAATTGAAAATGAGAAAGAACTCAATTTATCCCTACTTACTATCTTTGTTAACAAGTATGTATTATTCTGGCTAGTATGTATCTTTTCTAACTTCACTTGTCCATCTTCCAAAATGGATCGCATGAAATGGTACCTGAGATGTATATTTTTAGTCTTAGAATGGAAGGATGAGTTATTTGAAATATGAATGGCACTCTGGATGTCATATTACAACCTATTATTCCCATGTTTCTTTATCAATTCTCCATAAAAATCTATAACCAAGTCATCTCTTTACTAGCCTCTATAGAAACAACATACTCTGCTTCCATGGTTGAAAGTACAACGATATTTTTTAGTTTCAAAATACAACTTATTGTTGTTCCACCTACACTAAAAACATACCTTGTGGTGCTCCTCCTACCACCTTGATCACTTTCTATATATGAATCAACATATCCCTATAGAACAATGTTTGAACCTATAAAACATAATGCATGAGTAGTAGTACCTCTCAAATACTTGAGAATCCACTTTATTCCTCCCAATATTCTTTACCTATATTTTTCATATACTTGCTCATAACTCACACTACATGTGAAATATCTAGTCTTGTGCACACCATCGCATACATAAAATTGCCAACTGCTAAAGAATAAGAGACCCAGGAAATGTATTATATCTTCTCCTATGTCTTGGGACACATTTCCTTGGTTAATTTGAAATGGATGGCCAAAGGCGTACTAATTGGTTTTTCATTCTGCATTCTAAACCTCTCCAACACCTTCTCTATGTACTCACCTTGAGACAATATCAATTTGTGATTTTTCCAGTCTATTGTTATTCTCATACCAAGGATTTTCTTTGTGTCACCCAAATCCTTCATCGCAAATGATATCACTAATTTCCTTTTGAGCACAATTTTATCCCGCATGTTATACCCTGCAACAAGAATGTCATCTACATACAATAGAAAGATAATATACCTTCAATTTTATATCCTTTTAAAATAAACACAATGATAAAAATAACATCTACTATAACCTTTTTCATTAGTAAACCTTTCAAACTTCAAATACCATTTCCTTGGAGCTTGCTTTAGTCCATACAAGCTCTTCTTCAACTTGCATACCAAATCATCCTTCCCTTTTACCTCATACCCCTGTGTCTGTTGCATATAAATATCTTCCTCCAAATCCTCATGGACAAAAGTTGTTTTTACATCTAATTGTTCAAGATGCAAATCTTTGACTACCACAAGACTTAAATAGTCCAAATTAAAGTCATTTTAACAACAAGAGAAAATGTTTCATCAAAATCTATACCTTTCTTTTGTGCAATTGCCTTTACAATAAGTCTAACTGTTGGATTTACTTCACTCACACCTAGGATTTATTTTTCCTAAGGTTTTTCCTATGTTTATTAGTCTTTATTCAGTCTCCTAAATTTTAGGGAGAATATTCCTCTAGGAGAATATTCTCTCCAGTTTTCACTTCAATTTGACTAGTTGAGTGGAGTCTAGATGTTGCATTGGTTTTGTTACCATGTAACATTGGGATCATCACCAGATAATGTGCATTTTCTTTGGGATCATCACCAGACTAGCGCATTACCCATGATTCCCTGATCTCCTCCTCACTTCACTTTGTTTCAGTCAGTTAACTAAAGACTGGTAGACTAATTAACTCAGCTATGTGGAAGTTCACTCTCGTAACTTCCTGAGCGACTAGAGTAGGTGGTTTTTCACTCTCGTAACTACTGGTGTGTTTCTAAATCACTCTATACCACCACTATGGTGCATCAGATTCACCTCCAGTGCACATTGGTTGAGTTATACAGAGTATATCATGTGTAAATTATTCATTATTCATTACGGCTAATGAGAATTCTTCCATTCTTTCTCTCTTGCTTCTTCTTTCTCAATTTCTCTCTGCAAATATGTGTGGTATTTTCTAGCTAGATCTATTATGTGCAGGTTCAACATATTTACATTGACCTTGTACCGCTTCTTGCCTCCATGTTCTTCCTTCAACCTGTAATCCCATTTATTCTACAATTCTCTTTTTTTTGTAGGTAACTGAACCAAGTCCAAAGTTTGGTTATTTACCAAGGAGTCCATTTCCTCTTTCATGTCTTTCTCCCACTTATTTTTAGTGTCTACCTTCATTACCTCTTCATAAATTTCTAGTTCACCAAAATCAATTAAGAATACATAATACAATGAAGGAGAGTATTGTTTAGGGTGTCTACTTAACCTGGTAGATATTATAAAAACACTTGTAGGAGTTTGAGGTACCTTCTACTCCTATTGTTGTACATTTTTATTTTTTGATACCTTTGGAATTCTATTTTCTTTTATTTCATCAAGCACTGTGTATTTTTTGTTTTCCTTTTCCCATTTCTTTCCCTGCAATTTATCTTTGCACATACACTTCTCATTGAATACCACATCTCTACTCCTAATTATTTTGTGATTTTCATAATCCCATAAGAGATAACCAAGATCATTAACACCGTATCCAATAAAGGTACACTTATTGGATTTTTCCTCAAGCTTTGTTCTATTTTCTTTATCAATATGAACAAATGTTTCACAACTGAAAATCTTAAAAAATGAGTAGTTTATCATTTTACCTATCCATTCCTCCTATGTAATGCCACCATCCAAGGATATTGAAGGACCTTTGTTTATTAAGTAAACAACAGTATCTACAACATATTCCTAAAACTGTAATGGAAACCCTACATGCAATCTCATACTCCTTGCATGTTCCATGATTGTCTTGTTCATCCTTTATGACACATCATTTTATTGTGGTGTTCCTGGAATTGTCTTCTCTCTATGAATCTCATGGTATGAACAATAATTATAAAACTCCTTGCTACAATATTCACCTTCATTATCTAATCTGAGACACTTCAACATTTTTCCTCTCTCATTCTCAACCAAAGCTTTCCAAGAGATGATACTTGATTTGGTCCCCATACATATATATGCACAAGCTCTAACTTTTCACTCTTATTTTCCTTCCCAACTTTGAGAAATATTACTCTCTTTTGTTTTCCATAAACACAGTGCTCATAGAAATCCAAATCAACTTGTTTAAGATTTGGAAACAAATTCCTTTTGTGGAGTATCTACATCCCCTTTTCACTCACGTTTCCAAGCCTATGATGCCACAATGTTGTATCCACTCCTATAGAAGCTAAATATATAGAAGAGTCAACGTTACCAATACATAAATACAATGTACCTACCTTCTCTCCTTTTTCTATTACCAGTAATCCTTTAGTTACATTCCACGTATTTTCTATAAATGTAGATATAAAACCTTCACTTCCCAACTACTCTATTGAAATCATATTTCATCTCAAATATAGAACATGCCTCACCTATTTTAACAACCATTGGTTTACATTCTTTAAATTTATTTGTACCTTACCCATTCCAACAATTTTGCATGGTTCGTCATCACCCAAATAAACTTGTCCAAAATCACCTTGAACATTATATTGAAAATATTTCCTTGGGGTGTGGCATGAAATGAATCCCCTAAATATAATACCCAAGAATCAATAATATTATCTAAATAAATAATCAAAGCATCTTGTAACACATCACATGCTACATTTTCTTCTTGATTTTTATCTTGTTGTCCATCTCCTTCTCTCTTTGGAGATATGCATTCTTTCTTTAGATGTCCTTTCTTCCCACAATTCTATCACTCAGTCTTTGCTAGTTTGGATTTGGATATGCCCTTCCTAGAATTCCCATGGTTACTTGGGCTCTTTTATCTTTCCCTTTGACTACCCTTGTTCTCCATGGTCAATTCATTCCTTGATATCTCACCCATGCTTTTCTGTCACATTTCCTCACTAAGGATAACACCAACAACATCATCAAATTTCACTCCTACAAGACTTAGTTGATTAGTAACGATATTAAATTCATTTAAATGATCAGAAATAGACCCACCTTATGAAATATTTATATTAAATAATCACTTCATTAGAAATTCCTTGTTGGAGGCCAATATTTTTTTATATATTTTAGCCAATGCCTTCATTATATCCTATGTTTCCTTTTATTTTGAAATGTTTAAGGCCATCAACGCTGCTAGGAATAGTCATATCATTCCTAGTGCCTTTTTGTCAAGAACCTCCCATTATTTTTCCTTCATACTCAACAGTTTCTTTACTTTTATGCCCAATGGTAGGAAACAATACTTCTAATATAGATAGTCTTCCATTTTCATCTTCCATAACAAGTAGTTTTGGCAATTAAACTTCTTGACCCTAAAATTTCCATATTCTGCCATTGTGATGCAGGAGCATCGTCAGCGAGCACTCGTGGTAGGAAAACTCAGTGCCTGGAGATCATTTCGAAATCTAAAACGCTGGGAGTTACTACGAATCTTTCGAAGCTAATTGGAAAAATGGAAGAAGATCAAATGCTTGGGAGCGAATGATCACGAGTGATCTGGGAGTTTCACTCTGAGTCTTGAATGTAACTGAACTTAGGTAGCAATTATAGTTATTTTTTTTTTCGATAAGACGATTAGTCGGGGGGGGACCCTAAGGACCCTATGAGATAAATAGAGGTTTTGTATGCCCAAATGAGGCTGCTACGAGTTAGTAGGAATTTTTTGAGTTTTGAGTTATTGTTTTGATATTATCTATAGCCATTTACTTTTGAATGAATATGACAGAGGAAAATTGACTCAAATGCAAAGCATTGTTACTGTTTGTAATTCTCTGTTATTGTGTTTTCATAAATGAATGAATTTCGTTATGAATGGATGAAACTGTGAATGTTAGTATAAGTTTCAATTGTTTCTCTTATGTTGAGTGAGTGCAAGGTGTGCACACATAATGCAAGGAGTGTGTGATGGGATATGTTTAGATTCTGAATCTCAGAAGAGATAACACGAAATTTCCCCTTTGCAAGGAGTGCAAAGTGACTGCTACAAGGTGTGCACAATCATCCACAAGAACCAAGTCTTGCATAGGAATCTGCTACAAGGAGTGCACAGATTTAGAATTCAGCTAAGTGTCAAAGGGACTCCATAAGAGGTAAAGGAGTGAAAGGTGAAATCCTGAATTGATTTGGGCCATTGGATCTAGGAAGATCTGGACCATCGATCTAGTGCCATCGTGATCTCAGATATCAGGAAAACAGAAGTAAGGAGACTCCCAAAGTCGCGAAACGTGAAATCCTGACTTGATCACAGTCGTTGATCGAAGGAAAAGTTTGGACCGTTGATCTGATGCTCGCAAATATCAGGAAATCAGGGATCAAGAGAACAGAGTTGAACCAACATTCAAAGTCACAAAATGCGAAATCGTGACTTGATCGTAGTCGTTGATCGAGGTAAGATAGTGGAATATAGATATAATCATATTGAGAGTTCCCGATACGTGAAATCCCTACATGCTTGAGGGTTGAGCCCCGGGTCATGACCAGAGGTCACATTGAGGAAAGATAAGGGAGGAGCTAGTACATGCTAAACTCATGTCAGGGTTTCATAGATTGGAGAACCGAGGTGATTCACATGCAAAGACCCGACACGCGAAATAGCGAAATGCCTTTTAGGTTAGGCTCACGATCACAGCTAGTGGTTGTATGAGAGAAGATTGCACTTGGTGCTTGTTCGCACAGTGAAGTTTCATGAAAAGGACATGTGGACATTTATTGAAGATTTTGGTGGGGAATCGAAGAGTTGCTCCAGCTCGAAGATTGAGAAGATCCAAAGACCGAGAGGTCAGCAGACCCTGCTAAGCTGGGGGGAGGTCAGTAGACCCTGCTAAGCTAGGGTCACTACATCACATTGCTCCCACTCGAACTAGAATTTTTTTTTTCCTGCAAGTTACCTTTCACTATGATACCAATTGTTAGAAAATGAGGATCATAGAGCAATACAATAAAAAAAATGTAGAAATAAAACACAAAAGATACATAATACAATAGAGACACATATACACGTGGTTCACCCAATATGGGCTACATCCACCAGAGAAATTGGCAGGTCCTTCCTTTATTATTATCAATCAAATGAATGGATACAACCTACAACACACCCACTATAACTTTGTCTTCTTTCTCTCATAGTTTCCTCTCTCAGAATACAATATTCACTCACCTACATCGTAGAAATATAATTCCCGCATACGTAAAAGAGGGTCTCGTTCCATGGAAAACCCTAACATAATTTATACTGTCATATATGAAACCTTATAATGAACGATCTGGATTGACTATGAAATTACAATATTTTACAAGCCAATTTTCCCAAAAAATTCTCTTCAGGGGGACTCTAAAAGATTGTCTTCGCCCCCCCTGGAAACTGATTTGGGGGGGAAATACCCCCCGCACCCCCTCGTCAGGAAATAGGATCCAAATATGACTGAGACAATACCTTTGAATCAAGAAGATAATCAAGCTCCACAACCAACATCTAAATCATCTAGAGAATAGGGGAGAGTAAAAAGATTAGTATAATCTTTAATAAGCCAAGCAACCCAATGGTGGGAAACACATTCACTAGGACTCCAAACATGGAATACTTCCACCCTATATTTTGTGGAAAAAAATTGTCAGCAAACCTTGACATGTTGACTTTTAAACCTGGGTTCGAACCAGACTCTCAAATCCAAAAATGTGAGAAAGAATGGAGAAGAGAAGAGTATTAATATGAAAGAGTGTGGCCACATATGTTCCAAAATACATTTGATGATATACCACACAGGTTCTATAAAATCTAAGAATCATGTGGATATTCATTTGATTGGAATGAAATCAAAAGGAATTTCCTCAAAGACTTTGAATTCAAACCCAAAGAAGCACGGTTGCAAGATACAGCAAGAGAGAGAAAATTTATTTTTGGAAAAATCAAGCCCCAATGAAATTCAGAAGAAAGGAAAAGATAATGTAGACATGGGATCAAATTCGACTTGCAATTTTGTGTCAACACACAATTAAGACAATTTCATAGCTTGTCAAATAGATATGGAAAACATGAGTTTTCCATGGGCAGGGATTTCTATGAAAGAAAAACCATTCAGGAGTACAAAATTATGTAAAACAAATCTGCTCAGTGACCAAGGAAGAAAAAAATAAAATGAAGATATATAAAAACTAAACTTCCCCTCAAGATATAATAAATTCATGGAAGGAGAACACCAATTGGATAAATCCAAAGTCCCTGAGTTGATGGATTCAAAAATCAAGACCAAAGAGTTCAACATCTCAATAGATGATGACCAAAAATGGCCAAAATAGGTGACTATTGGTCTGACAAGAAAACCATGGAAATTATCAACCTACTAAAGGAATATTGGGATATATTTGCATGAGATTAAAAATATCTTAAAGGGTTGGTACAAGATATGGGACAGATCAAAATCAACCTCATCCATGGGGCCAAACTTATCAAATAATGACCATATAAGTTGGCACATAAATATAATTCCATCATCCAAAAGTAGTTCAAAGTAATGCTAGGTGTTGGCCTTATATATCCAATCGATAAGTTGGAGTGGGACAGTTTGATGGTCATAAAACCCAAGAAGCATGCCCCAAAAAAACTAAGAATATGTGTTGACTTCAGAGGACTAAAACAACTTACAGTAACTTATCCATTACTTACACCATTTGTTGATGAAATCATTAATGAAGTTGTGGGATATGAATGTTATTATTTCATTCATGGCTTCTCCAACTACAATTAGGTACCTATTGCTATAGCGGGAAATCCCCCCAATGGACTACACTAGGTTTCAACATGTAGGCAGATCTAACCATCTAAAAGTCTCCTACTTTTTATAACTACCAAGAATATACTCCACATTCATTCATGAAATACAAAGTGAAAAGATCTGGTAACTCTACCTTTAAATCTTTGTCCGGTGTCTATCCTTTCACGTTCTATTTCTCTACTGACTACAAGCCTCCTCCCAAGGTTGGCCTGCATTCACAAACAGATAAATAGGGAACTAAAAACATGCTTCTCATATATGAATCATGGGTTAGATGTTAGTATAAAACATAAATCAAACATATATATTTGACACATCATATTTCGGGATATAAAAAGTATTCCTTTTATTGATATCACAATGTTTACTTACAATGAGATCGATGACTACTTCGTGAACCTGGTCCAGGATCCTCTTCACCAAGATCCAACTATGCTTCAACGTATCTTTCTCCTCTAAAACTTATTCTAGGGAAATGGCATAGGCTTATGATGGAGGAAAAAGGGCCAAGATGAGAAATTCTGATACAAATCTCACAAGGTGGCTGCAATTATATGGGGCAAGGAGGGGATGTGAAACAAGAAGAGTTTCATTGTTCTTAAGATTATATTTGGAATGATACCCAAACACCTCCTTTTGTATGAGAAAAGGATGGTTATTCAGTTGGGTGATGGGTTATAGGTGGTGGGACGGTTGGAAAACTACCCAATAGCCCATAATCTCAATGAATTCCTTGCAACTTTTTAATTTTTTCAAATTTTGTGGGTATATGCGGGTTATAATGGTCCATCTAGCATGCGTATGTGAGATGTAGTGGTGGAGAAAGCGTGTGTACGTGGGAATTAGTGGTGTAGGGCATGTACATATTCAAAAAAGGGTTTTTTAAGAAGAGCTTCTCAGTGATGGCTTGGAAAAAATAGAAAGTAAGAGGGCCCGATGCCAGGTATGCATGTATGGTGAAATTTAGGGTTATAAAATATTTCCCCTAATGTGTGAGGTTAGAAGAGCATCTGATGGAAGAAATACATTACAAATATTCACCAATGTATGAAGCAAGTGAGCCCAAGACCAGAGTTCAGGAGGTGCCATCTACAAAAATAACAATTGTCTCATTGAGGTGGGCATACCCATGCTTGGGATGAAATAAATAATGGTTTCCAATCACACTGCAGATCCATGTTATATAACTATATAAAGTGTATCCATGAGCAATACACAGTGTATCTACATCTCAAAATCAAAGATATACATGTATAGTATCCATCTTCAAGAAGCCAAATGACTCTTGATGGTTGGAGATGAGGCCTTCAAAGCTTGAAAAACAACTTCAAGATCTTCAACACTTAGGTAGGAGTGTAATGTGAGTGTATGAATTCACTACTCAAAGGTCTGCAATGTCTCATCAGGGAACAGACAAGAGGATCTTGGTGATCAAGAAAATAACTTCATTGATTTTGAACAAAGACTTGATTGGACTTTTGGGATGGTAGGGCATGAGTTCAAGAGAAAAAATGCATAAAGGCCGACACAGGTTGGGTAAAAATTCCCTTGGACAATATCATGACTGATGATAAGACTCAAGCAACATGACATTGACACAAGTTCATAATGTAGGAGGCAACGCAAACTCTCCATGTGTTTGGAAGGATAACCAAATGGAGGAGGAAACATCTCTATGTAGCGAGAAAAACTTCCTAAGGTCATATTAAATACCAAAGCTTGATGAAAAATTAAAGGATGTGCTTTGTCCAAGGCTGACTCATTGTGCTGCCATAAAACAAAAATACTTTTTCCGTCCTCTTTTTGGGGTATATTTGATTTTTTTGTCTTTTTCAATATTTTGAAGATCTTGAAAAAGAATAAAAGAATGCTACATTACAAAGGAGGAATGAGTGTTGCAAGCATACTAGTTCCAAGATAAAGGAACACACTAATTCTCATAGCAAGGAGACATGTGAAGGAAAAGGACACTCAGGGAAAATTCCTCCATGGGTCAAGGTGTCAGGTCGCAGAGGAAAAGTTCTACAAGGCTTGCATATATGGCATTCTTCAAAGGTTTAGTTGAGAGCAACATGGAGCCAACATTAAGCCAAAGACATAGAGATGCAACTGTGATTAGAAAGACATGATGAAACCCCCTTCAATGTATTTTTCAACAGCCCAGAGAAGGTAAGCTCGGTGGTTTTTCATATTTAGAGAGTCTGAAAAAACGTAAAAGAAGACTCCATTGGGGTACCCTTTTCGAAGGTAGTCTAGTCGACTCGAAAAAGAGGTAAAGTAGAACTGAAAATATGTATATTCAAAACCATTTTAATGAGTGTGACACAGACAAGATCACTCAACAATATTTTCAATTTTAAGGAGTCTAAAAAGAGCTTAACTATGGACTCCCATCCTTTTTCTAGATTTAGTCTCCTTAGCCCAAAAAAGTATAAAATATACTTAGGAGAACTCTCCCGGCGAGACGAATCTCCCGAGGTGTACCTTTTTCCTCCTTAATCTACATGCCAAAAAAAGGGGTAAACTCATGGCAGCAGATGATTTTCTAAACCAATTTAATGAGTGTGAAAGAACAAGGTCACTCAACGATCTTTTCAATTTTAAGGAGTCTGAAAAGAGATTAACTATGGACTCCGTAGGGGATGTTCTTTTGGACCAGTTTAATGAGTGTGAAGTAACAAGGTCACTCGACAATATTTTCAATTTTAGGAGTCTGAAAAGAGCTTAACTATGGACTCTGTGGGGGTTCTTTTTTCGTAAAGTTAGTCCCTCAAGCCTGAAAAAGGGTTAAACTTATATGTGAGAATACTCTTCTAGCGAACTGGAGTTCCTAGAGTATACCTTTGTTCGTACAATTGACCATCCAGACTGAAAAAGAGGTAAACTACCGCCAGACAGACGTGACTTCAAATTTTAGTTTGGCGAGCATGAAGGACAACAAGATTGCTTGACAATCTTTTTATGTTTAGAGAGTCTGAAAAGGGATTAAAAGAAGACTCATTTTCTAGGAGTCCCAAGGGTGGGGACAAGAGCGATGAAATATCAGATATATGAGGCTCAATCTTGTAATCATGATAGGACTAACAAGGACTCTTGGCCCTAAAGTCATTAATGACGACATGGACACCAAAATGCAACGAGGATCTACCTAGGACATCCATGTGGAGGTAGGCTCTACCACTAAATTACAATACTTATAAAGAATAAATGACGGTTATGTGTTGCAATTCGGTGGGATCGACCCTATGGAAAAGAGAAAAAGATAACTATATGCAAAAGTGGAGGTGGAATCCTAACTTAAATGCAAAAATTTGTAAAAATGACTTTTACCAAAGAATCTTTAAAAGTGACCCATCTCTCAAAAATATTTCCAAACCAAAAGTGGAGTGTATCATAACATCCAATGAGAAACTCAAGAACCATGTTAAATGATTATCAAGCCAGAAAAAACAACAAAAGGGTTCAAAAAAGTGGCAAAAAAGGCCAAAAAAGTCTATAAATAGAAGCTGATAGCTCATTTTCACCATTGCAAATTGAGAATTAACCAAAAAGATAAAAAGACCTCTTTTATAAAAGAGTTGATTCTGGGAGCTTTAGAGGACAAAACAAACTTCTGCTTGGACCAAGTAAGTAAAAACTAACCCCTCTTTCATTTCAATACTTTCTTTTTTCATTTCTTTTGGTTTTTTTTGGGGGGGCACGCACTCCTAAAAATGGGCGGCCCTACATGTATGTGGGTTTTCCAAGGACAGACCATGTATGCCCATGGGAAGAAAACAATTTTCCCGCAGGAAGAAAACAATTTTCCCACGTGCATATGCGACTGTGTCCACTACAACCAGCGTACACCCTCAATAGAATGGAAAAATATGAAAAGAAAGAGCTAAATCCCCCATGAAATTGTCATGTAATAGGATGTATGTCCACTAGAGAGAGAGGGAGCATGAGGATATAGATATCTTGGTTGATGGGAACCCCGTGGCTATGGCCGCATTGAGACAATGCAGGTTGTGGAAGTTTTTCTGATGTCCATTCATAAGGGCACAACCTAGGCTGTTGAATGCCTTGGTGGATTACTAGCACCCTGATGCTAAGGAATTTATGCTTGAGGGGAAGGCATTGACTCCAATGACTAAGGACATCTACTTTATGACTGGCCTCTCGAGGAGAGGGGAACCAGTCAACTTTCATGATTTCCCCCCTGGGCCCCACAACATCGCCGAGTTGATTGGAATGTATTGTGAGGTCAACACTAAGAAGGTGGTTTCTTAGGTGTCGATCCACAAGATTACCAACCTATCACTGAAGTTGATAGTTTTACTTATTGGGCAGATCACTGGATCCACAACCTTACATCAGGCCTCCTGGGCGCACATGCATTGTGCAGTGCAGTGCTTAAATGCATGATTGTTTGACTAGAGTATGACCATGCTTGACTGCATGAAGAGACATCTCATCAAGTGTCGTGGGCGGAGTAACAAGAAATTCGGATTCAATACCAATTTATGTTCATTCTTCTTCGAGAGGGTACCCAGTCTTAGTCCATGAGAGAGTGTGCAAGGGCATGTGGCCTCACTCCCAGCGGTGTGTAGATGGTCAACATTGTTGCCATGATAGGGAGGAGGGAAGACCATAGAGGCCTTCAATGATGCATTTTTTGACTGGTGGGAATGGCAGATTCCAGCGATAGAGGACTACCCCTATGCTGGGATAAACTTTTCCAGGGACTTGGACATGCCCGTACCTCTTGGAGCTAAGTAAGGAGAGATGGGTACGTTTTCTTTTTAAATTTATTTAATTTTTTAGTTTTTGTTTATATATATCATTTTATATGTATCAGAGTATCTGAAAAATATGTATCTGTTTATGTACAGATGTGGGACCAGTGTGTCCAGCAGACTTCACGAGGACCAAGTGATGTCCTTGACCAAAGGTAGTACCAACAGTAGTCGTCGTACCAACAACAACAACAACTGGACCTCCAGCCAGAGAGGCTGAGAGAGTGTTGAGATTGGTGGAGCACAACCTCACCGTGCTAACTCGTACAGTTCCCATGGATGAGATCAAGGATCTCCCGCCATTGATGCAACCTCACATAGTTGGGGTGCCATGGACGTGGGTCCATCTTTTTCGGCATTTGGAAAATTTTGTTGTTCACTATGGTAGGGCCATAGTGAAAATTTTGCAAATTTCCATGGTTTTTCCCAAAAAATGATTCGCAAATTTCCATTTTTTTCTAAAACTGATTCACCCAAATTCCATAGACTGAAATTATTTTACCTCAAAAATTGCCAAAATTTAATAGAAACTATATAAAATCCTTAGAAATTTGAATATTTTTCACAAAACTATCACAAAACATTTTACAATTTCCATATTAAGTACTAGTAAGATTAGCCCAGGTTTCTACATTTTAGTATAAATTTCCATCCTTAAAATCATCCCTGGCCAACAGGCCATGTGCTTAGCTAGGGTGGACCACTTACATGTCGAGGGAACTCTTTTGTATATTTTTGAGGGCATAAGCCCCGCGATGTATACCAAACATATTATTTTTGAGGAAATTGCACCCACCTATGTACTTTGAGACTTTTGATATATATATGCATATTTACATCTTTTCATGTCTTATGGATCACATTTTTACAATGTATGTACATGTGCATGTGTGTGCTTCTGTTTATGTATGTGCAATATGGCAATCTAATACTTGATTAGCTAGACTACCTGTCATTTGATTTAGTCGCCTAAGAACATGGATATACATAATGTAATCAAAGCAACGTTCTAACAGACGTACCCTAAGGAATCATCGGTGTAGAGTAGGATCATAAACATGGAAAACCCCATTTAACTGGGACAAAACTAGTTGTGCATCTAAGTAGACTCAAAGGTGAGAGATACCATGCGAAAAAGTGTCATGAAGTAACTCTATCACTGCACTATACTCGGTGACATTGTTTGTGGTGTAACCTAAACAGATACCCCTAGAATATAGAAACTGGCCCCGAGGTGTGAAGATCACCCAAGCTACAGAAGCAAGCATCCGAGTGTGATGGATAGCATCATCTACGAACCCAACGAACACCTCTGATTCACTTGACATCTTCCATAGTGAAAAATATGACATCAATAATGACACATCCATAAAACAAAAGGACAAAAAAAAAATGTATAAGAACTATACATATGTACAAGAAGTCACCCAAGGTGACCCACCTATGAGTAATACTTCTTGAGGTAGAGCCCATTTCTAGGCTCCACTAAAGCATTCCCCTCATATTCAACCAGATTATTAGTGCCCTTCTTTAGTACCTCCTTCACAATGAAATTTCTAAACCACATGGGTTTGAACTTGCCTACCCCTAGGGTATCCTTATATTGGTCATAGACCAAGACAAGGTCGCCTTCAGAGAAAATCCAAGGATGAACAGACCGATCATACTGACACTTGACTCTTTTCTTGTGAGACTCATTAGCCAAGGCTGCATCACGTCGTTGTTCATAGAGCTTCTCGAGATATATTAAGCGTTCCTCAAGTGGTGAAGTGTCTGGAAATAACTATACTACCAACTTTAGATATGGGATCTGGTACTCTATAAGAAAGACTACTTCCAGCCCGTAAATGAGTTGAAAAGGTGAGAAACTGGTGGCAGTCTTTATAGACGTTCGGTAGGCCCACAATTTTGAGTACAACATCAAATGCCAATTGGACTTGGAAGAATTGATCGTTCGATGTAGAATAGTCTTGAGGGACTTATTCACAACCTCCACCTAACCATTCCCTTATGGGTAGTAGGGTTATGAATGCTCTTGCCTCAACCCAAGATTTGATGTTAACTCAGACATCATATTGTTCTGAAAGTGACTACCATGGTCAGTGAAAATCTCTTTCAAGATGTCGAACCTAGCTATTATTTGATTGAAAATAAAGAGAGTTGTTGTCTCACCATCATTATTGAACGTTGTCATAGCCTCGACCCACTTTTTGAAGTAGGCTATTGCTATGATGATATAATGATACCCCCTAGTTGAGGCCGAGTGGCATGTAGTGAAATCAATCCCTCATTTAGTGAAAGGACCAACAACAATGACAGGAAACATGGTAGCGAGGTGTGCCCTCATCTTCCGAGAGAAGATTTGACATGGGTGGTAATTTTTGAACAATTCAACACAATCCTTGATTAACGTCAGCCAAAAGTACTCGTCTCACAGAATATTTTAGGTTGTTTCCAACCCATACAAATGAACACCACATGCTCTGGTGTGGCAGTCATTAAGAACGAGTTCTGCTTCTTCATGAGTGATGCACCAACAAAAGATGCAATCTACGCCTCGACGATACAAAGTGGCATCGAGCATGAGATAGTTTTTTGCATGATGGCATATACTTTGATGCTTATCAAGAGAAGAAGATGCGGGGTAGTTCAAAGTCTAGAGACAGATTAGTATATCTCCATACTAGGGGTCCAAATATGAAATCAAAAAAATATCTCCTTTAATCGATGATTCTTCGGGCGTAACATCACCTGATTTGACCAGAAGTTCTGAGATAAGTACCACAAAGACCAGTGACTTTTTGGATTTCACAGAAAAACAATTCAAGTCAAATTCATGGAGGATAATGATCCATCTACTGATCTTTCCACTGATGACATGTCGTTTCAACATGTATTGGAATGGATTCACAACGGAAACGACAGTGGTCTTACGTAGCAGAATATAATGATGGAACTGCTAGACAACATGCACTTATTCCAACACTATCTTCTCAACATCGAAGTATTTGATTTCTAGTCTAACCAGGCCTTGAATCAAGTAATAAATCACATGCTCTTCAAGCAGATCATCCTCTTGAACCGATACCATACCGATGATCGACTCTGCAGTGGCCAAATACAATAAGAAATATTTATTATAATTGGGAGTTTGGAGCAGAGGGGAAGACGTGAGGGCATATTTCAACGCTTTGAAAGAGCATTGAGCGGATTCATCCCAATGGAAGGGGACTCCCTTCTTTAGTAAACGCATGAACTCTTTAGTGATCTCGACATAGTTTGCGATAAAACATCGAAGAAAATTCGCTTTACTATTAAGAACCAAATACAAATATAGCATAGAAAAACCTCAGAAAAAGTACTCAATGCCTTGAAAAAGAGATAATTTCAAATAATAAGCCTCTTTGAGGGGGAAACCTCCTTTTACCCCACTTAATTGTTCAAGTACAAGATTCTTTCAAATGAAAATGTCTCCTTGGTATATATAGGAGACTAGGAGGTATAATTACAACTAATGGAATAAAGCCGACATAAATAAAATAACATTACTAATGTAATATGCCCCAATTA
>JZKD02S2352986.1:570476-602854 GCA_000966675.3 Picea glauca | reverse complement strand
GTTTCTCCATTCTGGATTCACCTTCCTTGTGTCCTCATCATGAATTTCATGGGATGCATTTTCAATATCAGGTGTCTTCTCTGTTATGAAATTTTTCAATACTTCCATGATCTCCTCTTTTAAACCATCCATCTTTGCCTCCAACTTAGCTTCCATTTATTGTAGTTCATATTTTGTTACTATATTATTTTGTAAATAATTTATGTCCCTATGCATTTCTTCACCTTCATCAAGAGTCCAAGTAGGATTGTCTGGAGGATTATTTGGTGTAGAAGTTCTCTTTTTGGGTGGCATGTTGGCCAAGTATCACTTTTGAACCTTGATTTTAACGTGGTTCTGCTAGACAATATTTCTTCTATTGTATCTCCCAACTTTCAGCCCTTCTAGGTATGAAACTTTATTTTATGTAGTTCTATGATATTTCTTCTCTGCAATGCCACAAGTGTGATCAAAATTGGATGTGCTAAGTGGAATTTACTGTAACTTCCCCACAACTTGTCGATTTTTGGACTTTCCAGGAGATCTCACTTGTATAGCATGCCCCGCAAAACATGATTGATATAAAATTATGAAACTTGTACCAAAAATACTATAGACTTTCCACGATCCAATGAAACTAGTCCCACTCAATTTGGATACTCTAGGAAGAATTTATGATTGTTTTACCTAGAACACCTTCTTGATACTAGTCAATAGGACTAGTCAGATACCCTATCTTACATAAGGTGTATATAAAAATTTAAGATGACCTAGAATAGGAAAGTTTTACCAAATATACCCTACTAAATTCTATGAATATCCTCCATAGTTCAGGGTCTGAAACATTACAGAACATTTTTTATAGCGAAAATTCCGTAATGACTCATTTCAGGATGATTCCAGAACCCTGTCTTGTACAGGTTGTATCTCTGAAAGTATAAGGCCTCAAGATATGAAATGTTAACCCAATGTACCTTGATCTATATACTAAATATCCTCCAAGTCGTTCCTTTTGAAACTTTGTAGAAAAAACGTTATAGAAAAAATTCCAAGGTGTCTCAGTTGTAGCAGTGAAACCCTAAGACCTTGATCTCTGATATCGTATGTTAAGAACCAAATATCAATATAGCATAGAAAAACCTCAGAAAAATTACTCAATGCCTTGAAAAAGAGATAATTTCAGATAATAATCCTCTTTGAGGGGGCAACCTCATTTTACCCCACTTAATTGTTCAAGTACAAGATGATTCCAAATGAAAATGTATCCTTAGTATATACAGGAGACTAGGAGGTATAATTACAACTAATGGAATAAAGCCGACATAAATAAAATAAAATTACTAATGTAATATGCCCCAATTAAAGGGTAATGAGCCAATATTAGGGATTAACATTTACCCTATAATCTTTGAAGTTGAGGGATTGTACACGGGGGAGGCAACTAAACTATCACCTCAACCTTCATAGGATTTACTATGATCCCTATTGTCGAAACTATGAAACCTAGCAGATGACATGACGTCATGTGAAAACCGCACTTGTTTGGATTCAAGCGAATTTTATAGTATTGACATCGCTCAAATATTAGTCGGAGGTGCGTGGGATGATCGACTCTCTTATGAGATCGTGATGCTAAATCATCGAGATAAGCCTTGAATATGTGTCTTAGGTTGTGGAAAGAAAAAGAAATGGCCCACTGAAAAGTGGCTCCAACATTCTTCAAGCCAAAAGGCATCTTTTTATAAGAAAATGTACCCCATGTACAGATAAAAGTTGTTTTATGATGGTCTTCGGGCTTAATTTGTATCTGATTGTATCCCAAAAAACAATCCATGAAATAAAATACCTCGCATCTTGCACACTCATCAAAAATCTAGTCAATTAACGGGGTGGGGAAAGTATCCTTTGGACAGGCCTTGTTCAAATCATGGAAGTCCATGCATATGTGAATCATTCTCTAATTTTTGTTGACCAAAATGGGATTTGACACCCATTGAGTCAACTGAACTGGGTAGATGAAACCGACTTTGAGAAGTTTCTCTACTTTAGCCTTAATAGCTATTGCTTTCCAAGGATTAACTGGATGAATCTTTCGTTGGACTAGCTTGGCATCAGGATAAGTCATTATTTAATGTTCGACGATTCTTGGATCAATTCTTGGCATTTCCTTGTAAGACCAGGAAAAAATGTCGTGGAATTCCTTAAATAAATCTGTATAGATCTGAAACTCGGGGGAGAATTCCACTCTGAGGAAGACATTCTCCATGACGCCAAGGGTTTTGGAGATGTCAATAGGTATCATTTCAGTAATGGTTTCCATATTACCCTTGGCATAAATTGTGTGCATATTCATAGGATTAATAGGACAAGAACTATCTCCAATCATATTCAACATGAATTCTCCTGCCTCTATTCTTCTTAACTCTAGGAGGAAATAGGATCTATGATGGAGATTGTCCCAGGGTTTGTCTAGACCAGTCAATGCCTCTAAAATTGCCTCATCAGAGGGAAATACCAAGTCTAAAGAATCGGTAGTGGTGAGGGAACCTTGAGCCCAAATAGGCTCGAGAACTGGATCCAACTCCGGTGTAGGAGTCGAATTGGGGTTGGTCGAAGCTTGTTGGACAATAGAGTACACAAATTCTATCGTGGACAAGGGAATGGACATGCCAAGATTCCATGTCCCTTTCATTGAAGCCGATGGGGAAGGAAGAGTCCACAGATCAATAAAGTAAGTCCTACGGAATGCAGACACTTGAAAAATCTCATCCCTAGGTTGGTTGGGGACAGTCGATATCATCTTGACATTGCCAAAAGGAGGCGGTTAATCGAACGCACCCATCAAAGGTGGGCACAAACCAACCCACACATTGATGATGTCAGGCTATGGGTTATCAATCATCAGGACTGTAGATGCCCCCGATGAAGGTTCAATTTTGGATAAGGATAAATGATCAATGGTCATGATTCAACCCTCATGTGGAAACAACAAGACCCAAAACATTGTGGTAACCACTGGATGCATTGCATATCTCCAACCCCTTCCTAACAATAGGTTATAGTTGAGAGGGGCATCGACCACTTCAACTTCGACACACACGGTCTTCCCTCCTAACTGCACGGGGAAAAAAGGGATGATTCTATGTGGTCTGAAATAATGACCATCAAAAGAAGTAAGAAAAGTAAGTGATGGAGACAAAATGGGTTAGCCAATGGCCTTCCAACATTCCAATGACATCACGCATGTCGAGGCACCCTCATCAACCACCGTGCAGAAAATGTTCCAAGTAAAATATTTTGTGGGGTGAGCCACTACTATCCAAAATGCAATGTGGTATCGGAGACGAGGCTTCAAGTTGATCGTATCAAGCATGATCATTCCCATATTACAAGTCTCAGTGGATCCTAAGGTAGCTAGAAAAGCCTTTCTCTGTGAAGGAACACTCTAGAGGACCTCCAAAGCAGACATCACGCAAGGGGTTTGTGACAAATCCTCTACCACAGAGTAATTTTGGGCGGCCCTTACATTCGGATTATGTGAAGCTTTCTTGAACACCCCTTTCGATATGTGTGTCATTGTTTTTCCCATCGTCCTCTTAATCTGGAGAGGAACAGATGGGTTTTCTTCTTATTTACCCTTTCCAACAGTGCTTGGAATTTCATAATCGTGTGCCCTAGTTTCTATGTGAGTGTCACCCTTCAACATATAAACGTTCGTGGCTGAGGGGTTACTAGAAGAAAAAGGGGGTCCCTGACTATCCCCATCTACGCTCAAAGAGGCTTGAGTCAAATTTTTTCCATGTGGAAATGGATTCGTTAACACAACAGGATATTGTTGTGAAAATAACTCATGGGCCTCTGCGAGTTGAGGGAACAGGTGAGTTAGGTGGTCTTCCATGCAAAGGTTACACAAATACTTCAACTTTATTTTCTTTGTGCTTCCCCTGCCATCATTATTCGTGCATTTCTTATCCACCTTACCCTTCTTGTTTCGCTATTTTTATTTCCGTCAGGCTGTTGGCTGGCCTTCGGGTTTGTCGACTACACACTTCATACATCCGACATTTGATTAGGGGGAGTAGCCAAACTAGAGGTTTGGTTGGCCATTGTCTGTTATATCAAAAATTGTTGCAATTGATTTGATATCTAATCAGTGGGCTTCACTTGTGTTGAACCAACTATGTCATCGGCATGTGGTCAAGAAATATGTTTGGTCTTCTCAAGGATAGACCGTGGCACATCTAGAAAAACCTTGTAAAGTAAACCAAACTAAGAGTATATCATTTCAAGATGTTGAGCTCTCATTATCGCCTCTTCCTTGGAAAATACCCCTGACGTTGCAACGTCCTTGGATAGTTGAGGTACCAAATACCTGAGGAACCACTCCAGCAGGAATGTTGGTGGAACTGGTACTTTTATCAAACTTTTTTTATGCCGCCATTCTTAGATGTGAATTGAGATATGATAGACCTTTGTCTGCTTGAATTTGGCCAGCAATTCGGTGCCAACGTCATATCTCACAGGTAGTTGGAAATGGTTCAAAAAAACCATTGCCAATTCGCTAAAGGAAGGGTATCTTGAGAGGTCGAGCTTGATGTACCATTTTGTGGCACTCCCGATGAGAGTGTGTTGAAATGGATGCAACTAAACGGAGTCATATCTTGAGAGTTCGATGAGAACCATATGTGAAATGTGGTCACATGATCGCCTAGATATTCATTAGGCTTACCTTCAAACTTTGGAATGTCTAAGGGAACCGTTGTCGACATGGGAGGCCAACGTCGATCGTGACATATTGGGTCATTTAACAATCTTGACAAGTATAGAAAATGAAACATTGCCAGATACAGTAGCTTAGGTTATTGACTATATATAGGAGGGAAGGAGCCTAGAATTTGACCAGCACCAAGTTGCCAGGAAAAGTTAGACTGTTGTCCAGGGTTCTGGTAAAAACCATGGCCTAGGCCAACATTCAAATACTGCACTTGTTGAGAGGTCATCGATTGACTCCCGTAGTTGGACGTTGAGATATGGGAAGGTATTTCTTCTTGCGTTGTGTTCCAAAGGTTCTTGAAAGGGTTTCCCCCTACCAATCCAACAGGCATAGGTACTGAGCCTTTCCCAAGGTTCCATTGACCATGGAAGGGCTTGCCCTTGATCAGCATCCCTGACAAGGGAACTAATCCCTGCCATGGATTCCAAAGTCCTTGTGAGGAGGAGACTCATGTGTTTTCCCCCTGTGTAGGAATAGTACCCTGCACAAGATTTTGTGGTCCAAAACCAGGGTTTCCCCTGGCCGAGATGGAAACTAACGAGAATGCATTGTTTCCAAATGCATCGAACAAAGAGAACAAAATTGAAACCACTGGCGTGGTGTAGGTATAAGGTCCTTGAATACCTACTCCAAACAAGCTGTAGTTCATGTTTGGCCAAATGGGCTATTGAGAAGCACCACCGAGCAAGGGGGGCGAAGGAGGTATATGACCCCTGTCATAAGGGAAATCATTATAGGGGGCTAAGGTGCCACCCATGGACCCTTGTAGAGGAGCGTTTGATCTCCCTTCCCCTAGACCCATGGTCTGTAGGGTGGAGTAGGTGAGGATCGAGTTTGTATCAAAGTTGGACATCTCGTATGAAAACAGAGGACCTGTCACACTCTGTGTGAATGGTGCAGTGATCTCTGCCATAGACAGAATCAGACCGCTCCCCAAAGTAGAGGCGGTCGAGACCATAGTGGTTCAGACTAGTAAAGGTGGGTTAGGAGGAAGAACGCCCCCTATGTTGGTAGTCGTAGAGGGAGTGTGAGGACTCCTTGAAAAAGTAGTATCATTTGCTTCCATCACTGCTTGTAGGACTATATAACACTCGTGATGTGTTACCCTTGGAGGGGAAAGATGTATCAAAAGTGGCACTGAAAATTTAGTGATCGGAGGGTTATAGAGACTGAGAGCTTCTGCTCCAAGGTCAGAAATAGTCGATTCCTTCGGATACGAGTGTTCTCCTCTAAAAGCTAGCTCGGGCATAGTTTCCTATGGCCCAGTTGCCTCAAATGACCCTTGCTGGTCAAGTCTTTGTCATAACAGTGATGGTGGTGGCTCCAAATTAATCGACGGTAGGCCTTGAAGCCTTCGCGACTAGCAGATCTCTTGATCTTTCACTGTGTGAGAATATCAATGACACAGTAAGGATTTTTCTAACGTTGAAGACCAAACACATGCTAGAAAAGTTCCTATGAGATAAAGGAAGAAAAATACTAACTAGTTGGAAGAATAGTTACGACAACCAACACTAGAGAAACTTACCAGTGCAAGTGAAACTCGAACACGGAAGCACCCTCCGGGTAAACTCTACAAAGAGTGGCCCAATTTTTTCTCTAGGTACTATGGTATACCCTCACATTCACCTGTGTAAGTCCCTAAGATAAAGGAAACTAGGTTTCCATCTCGCGAACAATCACTAGGCGGGTACAGTTGACAGTCAGGTGGACCGCAATGAGCAGGGTAACTAAGCCCGAAGCCTACTAAGGGTATCAGAAGAAAGTGGTCTGAAGACAATTGAGGACCAAGAATGGATTCAAGATCCATGAAGCTCCATGGAAAATGCAACCAACAATATCCCACAACAAGTCCTCAATATCCGTTCCCCACTATGCTTGGTCCATATTTGGAGGGGTTATCTCTGCTACCTCTTTGTACACGACCTCGTGTTTAGCCCTTGTGTTAGAGGGGGTTCCCAGATAACTTTCACATTTACTAGACTTTTTACACTCCTTAGCACTGACTCCAATGTTTGTATGTAATCCTTGAAGAGTTTCCTCTCCAACCTAATTCAAGGCTCTAGCCTAGACTAGTTGATTGACCCTACAAACATAAAGTCTAGTTGATTTTAAATTAGCGTTAATTTTATATGTCTTGTTTTAAGTCAAGGAAACGACAATGAAACTAGTGGTGTGTTTTGAGAGATGAAAAAGGAGAAGCAAATGAAGCTGAAAGAAAAAATACTTTTTTTCTTTTTGACAAATAAAGATTTGTAACTAAATCTTTAACCAACTTTTCATAACTACTTTTTCTAAGATCTTTTAAAGGAAAACCTAAAACAAGATTTCACTCGACTACGATCTACTTATGTTCTACGCAATCAGTAAAGAATTTAAAGAAAAGAACTCTTTCTCCTAATAAGAAAAATAATCAACCCAACTACTTCACCAAACAAAGAAATGAAAACTTGTCTCTTCTTTTTTTTATGATTCAAACAAGAAACTTGAAAATGAATTCTTTTTCTTTTTCTTTAAAGCAAGAGAAAGGGGGAAAAGTGAAAAACAACCAGACAAGACTGAGAACTAACCTATGGCCTACTGTGGATTGCAAGGAGTCCCTAAAGACACCTAAGAGGTTGATCAAAAAATACTCGAAGACTTTCCCAAAACCCTTCTGAACTAAACACAAGAAATATTTAAAAAGATAACCAAACTGACATCAAACCTGGGCTTCAACTGTAAAAACAGAGACACTATACTTAATCAAGAAACCATGAGAAGTCAGACTTCAATCATGGAAGAGGTTGACTTCCCCTTCTTAAGGAAAAAGTTTCTTGACATAGGCACGCTACTGGTGCTTAATCATCATGCGTATGTACATGGGTTGTCTAAATATAGGGCGCGTATGTACACATGTAGACCCACTACAGGTCACGTACACCTCTATAAATCCTCAAAAAGAAGACAAAAAACTAGACTAATAGGGAAGGGAGACCTGATATAGAACCAACAGGTGAACAAAATCCATTAAAGACTCAATAGACTCAGAAATAAACTCAAAAGGTAAAAACCAATCAAACACCCATAAAATCCCTTAAAACCCTAGAGGTTTCCCCAGTATGGTCTCTAGTTCTGTTATAGCGGGAAAACCCCCATATGGAAAACACTTGGGTTTAACATGTAGGCATATATAACCGTCTAAACATATCCTACCTTTTATAACTACCCTGAATATACCCCACATTCATGCATGAAATACAAAGTGAAAATATCAGGTAACTCTACCTTTAACTCTGTGTCTGGTGTTTATCCTTCCGCGTTTGATTTCTCCGCTGACTACAAGCCTCCTCCTAAGGTTGGCCTACATTCATAAATAGATAAACAGTTAACTACAAACATGCATCTCATATATGAATCATGAGTTAGATGTCAATATAAAACATAAATCAAACATAGATATTTGACACATCATATTTCGGGACTAAAAAAGTATTCCTTTTTTTGATATCACAATGTTTACTTACAATGTGATCGACGACTGCTCCACAAACCTGGTCTGGGATACTCTTCACCAAGATCCAACTGCGCTTCCACGTATATTTCTCCTCTCACACTTCTTCTAGGGAAATGGCATAGGCTTATGATGGAGGAAAAAGGGCCAGGATGGGAAATTTTGATACAAATCTCACAAGGTGGCTCAATTATATGGCTTCAATTATATGGGGCAAGGAGGGGATGTGAAATGGGCAGACTTTCACTATTATTATGCTTATCTTTGGAATGATACCCCAACACATCCTTTTATATGAAAAAAGGATGGTTATTCGGTTGGGTGATAGGCTGTAGGTGGTGGGACAGTTGGAAAACTACCCAATAGCCCGTAATCTCAACGAATTCCTTGCAACTTTTTAATTTTTGCAACTTTTGTGGGTATACACAGGTTGTAATGGTGCAACTATCATATGTGCGTGAGTTGTAGTAGTGCAACAAGCATGTGTACATGGGCAGTAGTGGTGCAGGGCACGTACATCTTCAAAAATAGGGTTTTTAAGAAGAGTTTCTCAATGATGGCTTGGAAAAAATAGCAAGTAAGAGGGCCCGATGCTAGGTATGCATGTATGGTACAATTTAGGTTATAACACCTATTACAAAAGAAGATCAGGAAAAAACCACATTTGTCTCCATGTTTTGATCATTTTTATACAACGTAATGTCATTCAGCCTCAAGAATTCCCCAACAGTCTTCTCTAGGATAGTGGTCAAGGCATTCCAAGAATATATTTACAAAAAAATGGTTGTGTACTTTGAATATTGGATCATATACAACATGAAATACCACATCTAATGGTTAATAATTATGTTGGAAATATGTAGGAAAATTCACTTTTCCTTGAATATCAAAAAATTCATCTTTTCCACACCCATAGGCATATTGTTGGGCCACATCATATGAAAACATGGAATCAAAGTCGACATGGCCAATATCAAATTTATTCTCAAATTGAAACCACCAATTAACCAAAAAAAAATCAAAATATATCTTGGGCACACTAGATATTATATAAAGTTCATCAGACACTACTCCAACATCAATTTTCCAATTGATGAGCTACTAAAGAAAGAATTCGAGTTCCATTGGAGCTAGGATTGTAATAAATATTTTGATTTATTGAAAATAACATTGGTGGAATTTCCCATACTAATATTCCCATACTAGTCCATGAAATTCCATGTCCATGTAGATGTGTTGGCCCTTGGTTATCGAAAAAAGTGAAGATCAAAGAAGAAAAAAGAAAATGCGAACTTCACGGAAGACACAGTGATTGTTACTAGGTCGAAGTGAGAAAAAGAGAAGAAAAGATTGAGTGAAGCAAGCCATTGCATGAGGAGATCAAGGATGACAGATTAGCAAGAAAGAAGAATTATGGACAACTCATCAACTAGAAAAATCCATCGTTAGATGCTTTGGAGCACCGCATAAGGAAGGAAAGATAGGCTGGCGAAGCCTTGAAAACGTGGGTCAAGTTGACCCAGGGTTTAGACACCTAGGGTTTTGGTATCTACGGTTTTGGACACCTAGGTTTCGGCCTAAGGATGTCGATGAGCTATTGTAATGTATAAATAAAGGTCATAAGGACCTAGTTTGGGTTGGTACGGTATTGTTGGGTATAGTTGTATTGATGATTAAGAGTGATTATTGTTGTGTGAGAGAGAAGCGCTAAGTGTGAGAGCCTTATGGTATTGTAATATCTTCAGCTAAGTGTGAAGATCGATCCTGCAGCTGGGTGTGCAGGAAGGGGAGAGAAAGAGAGGAGAAGAAAGAGGATCTTCTAGCTAAGAGCACAGACTAGAACAATATGCTTCATCCTAATATATTATAAAGAACAGTTTTGTGGATGTAGCCCTAGAGAGATGGTGAACCACGTATATTTTGTGTTGTGTGTGATTGATATTTTGTCTCTGTCATTGATATATTGTGATTGAAATACTATGTTAGATCTGATAAGTAGATGTGCAGAATATATCTAAGATGATAAGTGATATATGACTGTTGTGTTGTTCTTGTGTTAGATCCACTTGATCTTCCCTTTGGTTGTAGACATCTCTATCCTACAACCCCCTCATAACTACTTTGGGTGATACTGCAACTGCTTTGTAGTTGTTGTCGAAAGGGCCAGTAGTTATGGCTTGTTGGTGTGTTCTTGGAGTTGAACCCTGGGTTTTCCCCTATGCCAACAAATGGTTTTGTTGTTGGGACATGAATCTTCTTGAGAGAAGGTCAAGGTGGTTCCCATCGAATACATAGATTCAAAAGTGGATAGAGGATCAAGAAAAGGACTTCGCTGAAGCTCAGAACAAGAACCCTAATATTATTATAGAGGATTGGTTGGAAAAATATATATTCACTGATATACCCGAAATTTTCTTTGGGGGAATCCATCAGGAGCTATACGAGTGGCTAGCTAGATTAGCAGATACCCAGTTTGAGATCCGATCTAGACTTCTTGTGGTTTGGATGTCAGAGTTGATAAAAAAGGTCAAAAGAGTTGATAATGTTGTATCATGAGCAGTAGATCACTAGTTTGATAGCATCATTGGAGGGTACATCACAAATTTTGTTGTTGATAGAATAGAATCATACAGCCAAGCCGAGAGATACTTCTTCAAGGGACCTAGAGGAAAATTTTTACAATTCCTGAAGTTGAGACTCAAGATGTGATTGCATGAGAAGAAAATCTTGAAGATACAGTAGATTGGTCAGATCTAGAAAGGCTAATGTTCAAGAAATCAGACAATGACAGTGACATAGAAGCTTGACATATGTGCAGTGGGAGAGTGTTCAGATAAGTTCACCTTGCAAACCTATTCAAGAAGAACTACGAGGATGAAGGTTTCTATAGTGGAGAAGAGGCATATCTGATAGACGGGGAGCATTCAGAACTTGCTGGGACAGAGGAACGGAAATCTGAAGAGCTTCATTGGGGAGAATCGGAAACCTCAGAAACTGCATAGACCATCGAAGTAAGTACTATTATCCCTCATGTTGATTTAGTATTAAGCAACCATAGTAATCCCAATCACCAGAGCATCTAGAGCACTATCAATAGCATTCCACCACATATTCATTCAGGGACCCTAGGAATATCTATGGCAGATGATATGAGGCTTCCTATATTTAGGGGAGATGGATCTGAAGATCCTAATCAACATTTGTTCCTATGTGAAGCCATATGGAATATTAAAAATTTCACTGATGAAGTTGTCAAAATAACCCAGTTTAGTACCACTCTAAGGGATCGCGCACTAAGTTGGTACATGAATCTTGTTCAAGGACTTGCACAACCTAAGCCACCAAATCATATTAAGAATGTGTTGGTTACAAAGTTCAAGAAACCCAAGTCGAAGTCACAATGTATTACAGAGATGAAAGAGATCAAGCAGAAGGTGGTTGAACTTGTTTGGGAATTTGATCAGAGATTCAAAACCTTAACAGGCATTGACTTTTCAAATCCCAAATGAACAAAACAAAGAATGGTTCATTTCTGCCCTATTACCACACATCAAATACCCTCTGATGCAACAAAATATTTATTCTCAGTCTGAGGCGCTGGAGATCGCCATGAAACTAGAATTAGCCCCTATGGGAGAATCCTGCTCAAGTATGAGTCAGATATTGAGTCAGCTGACTAGTTTGTCTCTACAGGTCGAAGATATGAAGAAAGACAAGGGAAAATATAAAAGAGAAGACACGTGGTGTGTAATATGCATATCAGAAGGCCATGACAAGGAACATTCTCTCCTATTTAATGAATACTTGGCTTCTAGAGCTCTGAGCCCTTTGAAGAAAGTCACCTTACCTTGGTGCGAGGTATGCAGAAACAGACATCGCCCTAGTGAGTGATACTACATGAAAAAGTATGTTCAGACACCTACAAATTTGTACTATACATTATGTAAGTCCATAGGACATGATGATAGGGATTGTAGGGCTTACGATCTCATGCATGAAAGGTCGAGAGACATATATAAGATTCAAGGTGAAGTACAACAAGAAGGAAACACTACATAGTATAACTCTCCTGGGAGAGGAAACTTCAATCCTCATGGTGGGATCAGAGGAAGAGGACGAGGAGGAGGAATGGGTCAAGGCCAAGGATAGATCATCTGTTATAACTGCACAAAACTAGGACACCTTGCTAGGTATTGTCAGAACCCTTGTACCACTTGCAACTACTATAGCTCCTTTGACCATGTTGTAGAAGATTGTTCCGTGCTGCTAGCTAAGCTTTAGGAAAGATGAGGACCTCAGAAGAGCCCGAAAGTGCAACTGATATATGATAACCTCGTAGAGAACACCCTAGAGTGGTTGTTATAACCAGAGGAGGCATTGTTACAGGAGAAGACAGACTAACCCAAGGGAAGAATACAGAAGATTCAGAATTCAAAGCTACAAAGAAGACACAAATGTTTGATGCAAATAAAGAAAGACAAATTCTTGAGGAAGTAAGGAAATAATTAAGAGGAGACCAAGGTTCCTCATCAAATACTAGACCAAAAGTGAGAGAATATGGAATGCCTCTAGCATTTGATCATTCTACTTCGCCAAAATAAGGAAAAGAGGTAAGCAAGCTCATGGAATTTTTTTATACTTGCATTAAGTTGATTTAGGATGAAAGCGTTGTACAAGAGTTACAAAATTTATTCAGACAATATGAGCTAGGAAAGATAGACCCCTTATTGAATAGGGTAATACACCAAATCGATAAGAAGAGAAGGAAAAATAAGGAATTACATTTGAATGCTCAAATAGGAAAGTATGAGATAGATTATGTAGTCCTCGACTTAGGGTTGGAGGTCAATGTCATGATGAAGAAAACCTGAGCGCTGATGGGAAAACCAAAGTTGATCTATTCCCCTATCAGGCTTAGGATGGCTAATCAACAAGTTGTAAGTCCTTTTGGAAGATTATAACATGTCCCTGTGGACATCGATGGAGTAATAACGTTTGCATATTTTCAGGTAATTGAAATAGTCGATGATAGTTGTCCTTACCCTGCGTTGTTAGGAATTGATTGGGCTTTCAATAATTCCACTGTGGTTGATTTAAAGAAAATACGTATGACTTTTGAAAGAGATGGCCTTAGGTTCATTGCACCTTTAGATCCATAGAACCTATCAGAGAAGAAGACCATGCATATGCACTAGAAAATATATACAAGCTAATAGACAGACAACAGGACTACATTAATCCTACAGCCGATGTGAACCTAAGCTGGTGAAGTGAGAGCTCATGTTCATCAAACCCAGAAGAAGCACTGGAGAACTGGTAGAATAAGATGTATGAAGTATCTACAAGAATATGTGATAAATTAACTAGAGAATTCCACTGGATTGGCACAACAGTAAGCAACTTACCCACCTTTGATGGTCTGAATCCTTTAGAAACCTTCTTGTCAAACTTTGAATAAAGTGTACCAATAGAACAGAGATTATTGGCAATGGTTGAGGCCTTAAAACCCACACCATAAATATGGTGGGGGACACATAAACATAGCATCATAGAATGGGTACAATGTCGTACCCTGATGAAAACATGGTTCTCAGCACAAATAGAAGGCTACGAATTTCACTACATAGGTCGAAGTTGTCCAAAGGACCATGTGCGAAGTTATGAGGAATCCTGGAGAAAAATTCCTCAAGAACAATGGGTGCACAAATTCATTAACACGTTGGACACGACACCTATCAAATGGTACCTCCAAGCAGAGTTGCGCCTCATCACTATGGATTGAGAAGGTATGACTCAAAATTTGTAACTACATTCCTATTTGAAAGCCAATTTCCTTCAGTATACCAAGCACTACAGATTTTCAGATAGAAAGTACTTGAGGAGGCCTTTAGCCTCTCTTTAGAGAGAGAAGAGGATGAATGGATTGTGCCTCTCCATAAAATGCATGGTTGTTACAACATTAATGCGAATGAAGATGATGATCCTAGGAAGGTGAACATCGTGGAAACAGAAGGTTAGAGAGATGTGGAAGGACCAGGAGTTGAGCTATGATTTATTGGACAACCGATCAAGATTAAAAAGGTCAATATTGGAATAGAGAAGACACAAAAGTTTGCAAATGTTGGAGATTACTGGTATTTTTCCACCATTGACAAAATTACAAAGTCATTGCATGAATATCAGGACTTGTTTCCAACCAAGTTCACTGATATGAAGGGTATTAAAGGGCATATGGGAGAGATGATGATTCCCTTAAATCCAGATGCAAGACCATTCAAATAGAGACCTTACAGACTAAACCCTAAATATAAGGAAAAAGTGAAGATTGAGCTTGACAGAATGTTGGAAGCAGGGATTATAGAACCTATCGAAGAGTCAGAGTGGATTAGACCTATGGTGGTACAAGACAAGAAGACATGAGAAATCAGGATATGCGTAGATCTGCTTGTTTGCATGACCCCTTCCCTACACCATTCACTGACGAAGTGTTAGATAATGTGGGAGGCCAGGAAGTATATTCTTTTATAGATGTATTTTCAGGATACCATCAGATCCGGATTGCCAAGGAAGATCGCCACAACACCAAATTTGCAATAGAATGGGGATCCTACCAATATACAGTGATGCCATTTAGATTAAATAATTCCCTAGCCATCTTTTCCAGGGTGGTGGTCGAAGCATTCAAGGAATTTCTACATAAATTTATAGAAGCATATTTGGATGATTGGACTGTTTTTAGTTTATTGAAGAATCATATTGAATGTCTAAGAATAATGTTGGATAAATGCAGGCAATGTCAAATTTCCTTGAACCTGAAGAAATGTATTTTCTTTTCACCATTTGGAGTTATGTTAGGACATATTGTATGTAAGAAAGGATTGTTGGTAGATCCATCCAAGATCGCCATTATAGTTGATCTACCCCCTCCTATGTCAGTTAAACAGTTGCGCATTGCGTTGGGACACACATGCTACTACATGAATTTCATTAAGGGATATGCTCAGATTATAGTGCCCATGGAGAAGCTGTTGAAGAAGGATTGTCAGTTTAGTTGGACAGAAGAATGTCAACAGATCTTCGACACACTGAAATAGAAAATGGTTACTGTGCCCATCCTGGTTTTCCCAGATTGGACCAAGGAGTTTCATGTGCATGTTGAGGCATCTTCCATTTCTTTAGGAGTTGTGTTAGCACAGTTGGGAGAAGGAGATATTGACCACCCGTTATCCTTTGCTCTCAGGAACCTATCAACTACTAAGATTAATTACACCACCACTGAGTGAGAAGGGTTAGCCATGGTATACGCATTGCAGAAATTTCACCACTACTTGTTGGGAGGACACTTTAAAATGTTTATTGATCACTCCATGCTGAAATACCTAGTCAACAAGCAAGTGTTGGGGGGAAGGATATGCAGATGGCTTCTACTATTTCAGGAATATGATTTTGAGATCATAGTAAAGCCAAGGAGAATGAAAAAAGGTTATGATCACTTGTCAAGGTTGGAACATGGTGAAGAGCCAACAAGTTTGGAGGATGCACTACTAGATGCACAGCTACTAGCCATTAGAAAGATCGATGACCACTTCGCAGAGATAGTCCAGTTCCTATCAACAGGAATGGCACCTAGTGAGTACACAATTCCTTAGAAGAAACAACTAGTAGTGCACGTTGTAGACTTCTCACTTATAGCTGGACACCTATACAAGATGGGACCTGATGAGATATTGAGAAGGTGTGTTATGGAGGCAGAACAACCATGGATCCTCATAGAATCTCATGAAGGAATCACAGGAGGACATTACATAGGAAAAGAAACTGCGCAGAAGGTTCTTAGAGCTAGCCTTTGGTGGCCTACCTTACACAGAGATGCTACATACTATTCCAAAGCCTGCGACGTATGCCAAAGAGTTGGGAAACTATCCATAAGAGATGAAATTCCATTATCCCCATAGCTGACCCTACAAGAATTTGAGAAATGGTTCATTGACTTAGTTGGACCTATAAACTCACCAGGAAAGCATACAAGAGCAAGGTACATAATTAAAGCTACAGAGTACTTGACCAGATGGGCCGAAGCAAGATCAGTTAAGGACTGTAGTGCAACTACAGTTGCACACTTCATATTTGATGACATCATAACCAGGTTTGGATTCCCAAAGATCCTTATGAGTGATCAAGGTCCACATTTCATCAATAAGACAGTTGAAGCCCTGAATGAAGAATTGGCAGTCCACCATCAGAAGAGAACACCATACCATCCACAAGAAAATGGGATAGTTGAAGCATTTAACAAGATCTTGGAGACAACACTCACGAAGATTTTCAGTGTGAACAGGGATGATTGGGATCTAAGAGTACCAGTAGTATTATGGGCCTATAGAACCACTTGCAAGAAGCTAACAATGCAGACCCCCTTCAAGTTGGTTTATGGTCTCGAATTTGTTGTTCCAATGGAATATCTGGTACCAAGCCTAAGAATTGTTGCCTTTACAAATATGGATGGACCTATCATTGTTCAAGAGAGGCTTCCACAGTTGGTTTAATTGGAGGAAGACAGATTTATTGCAGGATTCCATCAATAGGTACAGAAGGAAAGAGAGAAGGCCTACCATGACATGCATATCAGGAAGAAGGCATTTAAACAAGGTGATATAGTACTGGTATATGACAACAAGTTCATAAAACATCCTGGGAAGTTCATAATGCATTGGCTAGGGCCATATCAGATCGCTTATGTTAGAGAGGGAGGAGTTGCGCAATTGAAGACTCTGAATGGGGAGCGGAAGGAAGGTTTAGTGAATGGGAGTTCGTTGAAATTGTACTATGACAACTAGTTACCTCGCAGTTCCCAATAAACACAAGATGAAAAGGGTCTAGGTACCAGGTGCAGTTGAAACTGGGTACCAGACACAGAAAAGACAATATGCACAAGGAGGAAAAGGAGGCATAAAGCATAAATTAGAGGCTGCATTTCGCAGTCAGAAGTCGAAGTAAAATAGAAGAACCAGGTTTGAAGTGCCTTGGGATGATTCAAAGGTGAGTGTTGGGGGCATGTTCGCCCTTCGTTATGGAATCAAGCGAAGATCAAGGAAGAAAAAAGAAAATGTGAACTTTGCGAAAGACATGGTGACTATTACTGGGTCGAAGTGAGAAAAAGAGAAGAAAAGATGGAGCAAAGAAAGCCATTGGATGAGGATATCGATGATGAAAGATTGGTAAGAAAGAAGGATAGTGGACAACTCAGCAAGTGGAAAAATCCACTGTTAGATTCTTTGGAGCATCGCCTGAGAAGGAAGGAAAGACGGGTTGTTGAAGCCCTAAAAACATGGTTCAAGTTGACCTAGGGTTTAGACACCTAGGGTTTTGGTATATAGGGTTTTGAATACCTAGGTTTCATCCTAAGGATGTCAATGAGTTATTTTAATGTATAAATAAAGGTCATGAGGACCTAGTTTGGATTGGTACGGTATTTTCGGGTATAGTTGTATTGATGATTAAGAGTGATTATTGTTGTGTGAGAGAGAAGCGTTAATTGTGAGAGCCTTTTGGTATTGTAATATCTTCAGTTGGGTACGAAGATCGATCCTGTAGCTGGGTGCACAGAAAGGGGAGAGAAAGAGAGGAGAAGAAAGAGGATCTGCTAGCTAAGAGCGTAGACAAGAACTGTATGCTTCATCCTAATATATTATAAATCATAGTTCTATGGATGTATCCCTAGAGAGAGGGTGAACCACGTATATTTTGTGTTGTGTGTGACTGATATTCTTTCTCTATCATTGATATACTGTGATTGCAATACTATGTTATATCTGATAAGTATATGTCTAGAATAGATCTAAGATAATAAGTGATATATGAATGTTGTGTTGTTCTTGTGTTAGATCCACTTGATCTTCCCTTTGGTTGTATACATCTCTGTCCTGCAACCCCCTCATAACTACTTCGAGTGAGACTGCATCTACTTCACAAGTGTTTCCGAAAGGTCCAGTAATTAGGGCTTGTTGGTGCGCTCTTGGAGTTGAACCTTGGGTATGCCCCTGTTCCAACAGGATGCATCTAACATTGTTGTCGGTGTAGTATTATCCCAACCATATCATGACATGGTCAACCACCAAACCATATATGTCATTTAGAAATTAAATAAAGCAGAAAGAAACTACTCGATGATGGAGTGTGAAGCTCTAGCGATGATTTTTTCCCTTCAAAATTATGACAATATTTACTAGAAAATCCATTTATATTATTCATGGACCATCAGGTGCTGAAATATCTAGTAAATAAACCGGTCCATCAAGGAAAAAATTGTTGATTTCTTCTACTATTTCAATAGTTCGACTTTGAAGTAGTAGGCCAGCAAAGAAAGAAGAATTCCAACCTCGATAATCTATCCCTACTTGAGACAGGATAATATGCAACTGGGATAGACAATGACTTACCAGATGAAAATTTAGTCAGGGTTGAAGAAACTCCCAAAGAACTATAAGAAGTTGCAAACTTTCTAAAGGAAGGGAAGGCATCTGAAGATCTACCAGCCAACAAAAGAAAAATCCTAGCAATGAAATTTACACCATTCACTCTTATGAATGGATATATTTACAAGTTAGGCCTTGATAATATTTTGCGAATATGTGCATTAGAGGATGAATGTGAGGACATAATTAATGAAGCACATGCAAGCCCAACGAGAGGTCACTTTCAAGCTGACACGATAGCCAGAAAAATTATCCAAGTCAGTCTCTAGTGGTTGACTTTACACAAATACTATCGTAAACAGATAAAGAAATGTGATAAGTATCATAGGATAGGCTAACCATTATTGAAAAATCAAATGCCCTTGAATTTGGTAAACCTCAATTTATCGTTCGAAATTTGGGCTATTGATTTTGTTGGTCCATTCCCAAGAAGAGAAAAAAGATCTAGGGAAAATATATAATCACAACAGTCGAGTACTTAAATAAATGGGCTTAGGTGGAACCATCTGAAATTGTACAAAGGAAACAACCAAAAAATTCATGTATGAAAACATAGTAATAAGATTCAGTTGTCCTTTGACAATAATTAGCAATCAAGGAACTCACTTTGTCAATAGTACAATTGAAGTATTTTTCAAAAAGTTATTGATCGACCACAGATATACAACTTCATATCATCCATAGGCCAATGGAGTTGTCAAGTCATTCAACAAGATACTACATAAGGGTTTAACGAAAATATGTGGACTTGAAAAATATGATTGGAATGATAAGGTTCTATAAATACTATAGGCCTATATAATAGTGTATACAATATTGACTGGATAGATGCCATTCAAGTTAGTCTATGGTCAAGAAGTTGTAATTCCATTACAATTATGTGCCAACCTAGGAAGGATATCCTCCATCTTGGAATTTGACCATGTGCTTAACACAAGATAATGCTTATATCAGTTTAATCAATTAGAATAAATGATGCTTTCACAACAACATCAAGATATCCAAAAAAATCAACAAAAATCTTGGCAGGATCGACATATTAAAAAGAAGGATATCAATGACGGAGACTTGGTACTTTTATACAACAGTCGAGTAAAAGGAAACCCAATAAAGTTATAAATTACACAATTGGGTCTATGTGTGGTTGAGGACATCTGACCAATAAGAGAAGTACATTTTAAAACCTTTCAAGGCAACCCCTTCAAAAAATTAGTCAATGGGGACCAATTAAAAAAATATAATACATTAAAGTCTCAAGTCTTGCTGGAGAAAACCTCTTCGGGGGTGCCAGTAGGACTCAATTGTTGATGTTTGGGAAGCACTGGAAAGACATTCTACTAGATTGATAATTAATAATGAGGTTATTAATTAATAAGCAATATTATTAATTATAATATGATTATTGTAATAATACATTTATGATATAAAGTATAAATATATATATAATAAATTATAAAGCATAAAGAATAAATACGAAGTATATTTATATTATATGTATAATATAATATAATATAAAGTATAAATATATTTATTACCCAAGGGATGCATCTCTTCATGGATGGTCACCATGGTCACCATATGTTCTTTATATATAGAACACTCATCATTGTAATAAGATATTCATTCATTCATATACAATATCATATCTTATGAAAAAACCAACATGGTATCAGAGTGGGACTAGGCCTAACTTTGTCATAGGAGGGCCTGGAAAAATAAAAGAGAATAGCTAATGTTATGACAAGGAGAATGGTGGCCACTCCAACATATATGGAGTTGGCAACTACCATGCATTCCCAAAATATGTTCCACTGCGGCTATCACTATAGTTATTCATTGAAAGACTGGGACTGACCACCTCCCTTCCTTATCTTTCAATAGATAACAGCGGTCACCCATCTACAAAAGATGACTACCCATCCCATTATGATGAACAAAAGCTCAAGAACGATGGTTGTGTACTTGAGCCAATCGAACCGAGTCTTGAAATTCTTATCGATTCCTTTCATTCCCCATCCGACAACCACGACCAAGATGAAAATTGTGACAACCAGTATAGTGCACAAAAACAACACAGATATAGCCACAATGTATTCATGATGGGAGACATGAATCATAATCCATGACTTGAGAACTTGATCCTCGATCATTTGCCATGAATTGTCCTCTCTGTGGTGCATATTTTTGTAAGACAAAATAACTGGAATTTTTTGAGAAATAATATCCTTGATACTTTTATTGGCTAAAGTTTCCTAGCTAAGAAGGATCAATAGTACTAGCATAGATCCCAATACGGTCACATTCATTACAGTGACACATAGGCCAATCGACTTCTCACTCGTCACCCGCCATTCTGAGCAGCAAATATCCAATGAACACATAGATCATAACTCTCCGTATATGAATCATGAGTAGTTCATTTTTCACAGAATCGACCAGTAGGGCTTCGAAAATAATTAATTTTGTGATGATAATTGATCGAACCTAGAGGGAATTTATTTGGGTGATGCATTTAGAGCATCGAGAAATGTGAGAAATTGAATGGAGAGTGCACTAAGAATGAGAGCTCTTCCGGGAATCCAATGAATACCATTTTTGAAGGCATGCTTTATATGTTCTTTTCCTTGGAGAATGAGAATGTTGTGCATTTCTTGCACCTAGGAATGAGTATTCTCGACCTCGTTGAGAATGGTTAGCACATCGAAGATAGTTGATTTCTTGTGAATTGACTTTGTATATTTGAATTTCTTTGTGATTTTATGCATGGGATATGTGTCTCATTTTGAAATGCAATGTTGATTATATTTTCATTGGTTACTATGTGAAGGACAAGGTCGATTCGATGGTGAAGGAAGCATGCAGAAAAGTACAACTATACTAGAGGTTAAATTTTTGGACTTACTATGTAAGGTGAGTATGCAAAGCAATGGATACACCTTTGGTACCAAATCTGAAGTTGTTGAAGGACATGACTTCAGAGACTATGAATGTTACTTTATATAGGTAGATGGTATGTGACAAACCATGAGTTTGGGTTATATGGATATTCAGATTCAGATTGGGCTAGCAATATTCCTAATCAGAAGAGTACTTCGACATATTGCTTCAATCTAGGCTCCAGTATGGTTTCACAGAGCAGCAGAAAGAAATTGTGTGTAGCACTCAGTACGGATGAGGAAGAGTATGTGGAATCATGTGCAGCAAGGTGCGAAGCAGTATGGCTTTGAAAATTGTTGACTATTAGAATGAATTTGACTTGAAGACCTACAATAAGAGGATGACGAGACTTGTTTTGTATGACAAGTCATGAAGTCATCAGGTTGAATATTCAGTTGATATTCAGTGCTTGAGAGGGAGCTAGGCAGTCATTTCCAGAGGGAGTTGGGTACTACAGTAAGGAGCAGGAGGCAACACTGGATGTAGGAAGTAGTCATGTGTGGCACTCAGTACGGTTGAAGTTGAGTATTTGGCATCATGTGCAATAGCAATGTGGCTTCGAGAAATTTTGTCTCGGTTATTTTTTCTTAGAATGGAAGTAACCTACATTTGGTGTGAAAAATAGAGTTGCATGAAGTCGTCAGAGAACCCCGTGGTCTATGACAAGTCAAAGCATATCAAGATCAGATATTACTATATCAGGGATATAGTGCAGAAGGGAGTAGTTAGGCTCCATTTTCATGACTACAGAGGATCAAGTTGAAGACGTGTTTACCAAGCCACTTTAAAGGATGAAGTTTGAGTACTTCAGGGACAAGCTTGGTGTGGTCCCTCTTCAGAGGGAGTGTTCTCATTTGGCATGAAAAAGGGTTGGCACTGAGACAGGAGTATACATGATCAGGTACTAATGCATCACAGTGAGTGGATGTCTTGGGGACATGTTGTAGATATTGAGAGCTACCCATAGACCTTCATTGCATGGGGTGAAGTCATGTTCGCACTGAGAAATTTGGAACTCATCCAGCATGAAAAAGGGTTGGCACTGAGTTTTATCATCCAACATGAAAAAGGTTTGCAACTAAGACATGAGTTCACATGATCAGGTACTGATGCATTGCAGGAAGTGGATGTCCTGGGGACATGTTGTAGCTATTGAGAGCTACCCATAAACCTTGGTTGCATGGGGTGAAGTCATTTTGAACTATGTATATATGAGGGATGGGACTGAGACAAGAGCGCACATGATCATGTATTGATGCATCATAGGGATTGGATGTCCTAGGGACATGTTGTAGCTATTGAGAGATACCCATAGACCTTGGTTTCATGGGTTGAAGTCATGTTGCACTATGGATATCCGAGGATGTATAGATTCTCATGTTAAACAATCAATGGATGTGAGCTCATATGGTATCAGACTTTGAGTCTATGTCTCATGGAAGTGACACTTGGTTTATAGACACTTGGTATAGAAGGGAGCAATGAGGCTCCAATATGGTGCATAAGGGAGCATGTGGCTACTGATGAGAAGGTTGTGGATGTGTTGACAAAGACATTATCAAGGATGAAGTTTGAGTACTTCAGGGACAACCTCAGTGTAGTCCCTCTTCAAAGAGAGTGATGGATTCATATGTTATCGCAGGGTAGTGGATGTCATGATGACATGTTATATTCATTGGATAGATACCCATTGGCCCTAGATGCATGTTGAAAAGACGAGGTACATATGTTATTGTAGGGTATTGGATGTCATGCATAAGATACCCAAGTTTTTTGTGGGAAACTAGATAGTCTCATGATGACATGTTGTATCTATTGGAAGAGCTACCCACCAGCCTTGGATGCATGTTGTGAAGTCACAAGGGTGCACATGATGAGGTGTAGATGCATTGTAAGGTAGTGGATGTCCTGGGGACATGTTGTAGTTATTTGAGAACTACCCACAGGCCTTGGATGCATTGGGTATGAAGTCACAAGGGTGCACATGATGAAGTAAATATGCATTGCAAGGTAATGGATGTCGTGTGGACATGTTGAAGCTATTTGAGAGCTACCCACATGTAATATTCAAAGGTAATATTCAAAGGTAATCTTGGCATAATGTAGAATGTATCCCTCACTGAGAGGGAGTGTTGATGTTTGAGCAGCATCAAAAGACATTCTACTTGATTGATAATTAATAATGAGATTATTAATTATTAACCAATATTATTAATTATAATATTATTATTGTAATAATATATTTATGATATAAAGTATAAATATATATATAATAAAGTATAAAGCATAAATCATAAATATAAAGTATATTTATATTATATGTATAATATAATATAAAGTATAAATATATTTATTACCCAAGGGATGCATCTTTTCATGAATGGTCACCATGGTCACCATATGTTCTTTATATATAGAACACTCATCATTGTAATAAGATATTCATTCATTCATGTTGGCACAGGGGTAGACCTAGGGTTCAACACTACAACAATGAACCAACAAAACCCTAACTACAAGCCCTTTTGGAAACACCTGTGAAGCAGATGAAGTCTCACCCAAGGTAGAAGTAGGGGTGGTTGCAGGACTCCAGTGTTTGCAACCTTAGCTGGGACACAAATCTGTGATTGTAACACCTTAACAGGGCACTTAATAGTTATAGTTCATCAATATCCAGTCTTAGTTTACAACACAGTTAAACCCTAATTACAGAGCATTGTAGTGTTTAACAAGATATATTATATTCAAGCACTAAGCACATCCACATAGGCCAGATCTAGTATTCATCCATACTCTTAAGCACATAGAATTAATATATCTACCATTCATCTTTATCAAAGCACTAAGAAAATTAACATATACACACATCAATACATCACATAAATCATAGCAACACAACATTTACGTGGTTCATCCCCACCCTGGGGCTACATCCACCAACTCTTCGTCTTATTTATTAGCTTCTTCAATTAGTTACATGCACAGATCCACAAAAACCCTACTCTACAGAGGATGGGAGATTTGCGCACCTCGCTAGATCCTCCTTCCTCGGGCTAGGTTACATCACTAAGCCTCTTCTCAATATCTTACACTTGCTTGCAATAAGCTCTGAAAGCCTCATACAGTATGCACAAAATCAATATCCACTCAACACTTAGCACTTTCAACCACATAGATCGAACTTCAGCACTTAGCACACTAGCCTCTTCTTACATCGCCTAGATACTTATTTAAACATTACAAAATGGGCCTAAACATAGGTAAACCCATGGGCCAACATTCCCATACCCGCTACATAATTCTGAATCCCAAAAAGATCCCTAAAAGGGGTCGATATCCCGCGATCTCTGCTTCATCTTGTGCTCCACCTTCGACAGCCTGTCGAAGTCCCAAAAATAGGTCAAAGCTGGCCAAGGATCCTTAAAACTTGGTCAAGGGCCAATAGGCCCCCAACACTAACCTGTGACTCATCCCAAGTCACTCTAGTTTGGGTAGCTCAGTTTCAAAATCCTTGAGCTTGGCTCGAGATGCTTCGACTTGTTGTTGTTCCACAGCCTCCTATTCAGCAAACTCTTGTATGATTGCTTCATTGATAGGTCCCTCAAGGTGTTGTTCAGCTGTAGTGATGACTTGCTCCAGTTTTTCTCCTTGACCTTCGATCTCTATGAATAGTTGGTAAGCCTCATCCCGTACAGGTTGGATCCTCTGAGTCACTTACATGACTTTTCTATGAATGGTGTGGACCTGTTGTTGGGTAGTGCGCTACTCTTGGGATCGCTTCATCCTTTCAACAACTAACAGGGGCTATAACTACGCCTGTATTGTTTCTGCTTGATACTTCACCTCTTGGAGTTGTGACTCTAGTGTCTTCATTTCTATATTCTCAGTGAGTTGCTCATACGTCTACACAGTACGATCACTCAATTTCTTTCATTCCATGGCGAGGACCTTGATTCTTTCAACTGTGCTTCAAGCAGTTGCTTCTCGTTGATCCCTTACATCCTACAGAGTGTCAGGCACTGTGCGAAGCTCTAAGTCTATTATTCATTGTTGTAGCTGTTGGATAGCTTCTGTGAGATGCTATACTTTATGTGTGACTCGGTCTTCTGCCTGTGTTTCTAATCTTGTCACAGAGTGAAGTGCTCTGTTGACTACTTCTTTCACTTCGAGTTTCTCTACGAGCAACTATTCTTTTTCTTGCTGCATCTATGCTTTCTCTTTTTCAAACTTCATCTGGAGAGAAACCTTCTCCTGCTCTGTAAGTTAACATTGTTATACAAGTACTCCTTGCACTTGCTTCAAGGTCTAGGTGGCTTGTTTTGTTTCTTCTTATGCTCGACGAAGGTGAACTTCGGTTACATCTGCTAGTTGGCAGAGTTGGGTTGGCTCATCTCCCAACTCTAGTTCTCCCAATGGAAGGGGCACAGTGGACACTGCGCAACTGGATTGAAGGGCCTGCTATACCCCTTGGAGTTCGACCTCAATTCTGTCATACATTTCCTTCTGCTTGGCTTCTTATTTCTCCATGATTTCCTGCAAGGTGTCATTTAAGGATACTATAATGAAGTCAAAATCATCGGTAGTGAGTACAGACTGCATCTTGGTCACAGTGGCTCTAGATTTCTTCCAGGAAGAAGGTTTCAGGGGAGAAACCTTCCTCTTCTTCAGGGGATCAGTCTCATATCTAGGAGGTACTTCACCTTGTTTCTATTCATCTTCTTTGCCATTTATCTCTTCTATTTCGTCATCACCTCCTCGGTCAAGTGATACTAAAGAAGTCTTTCCTAAGGCACTACTTAGTTCTTGGACCTCCTTGGTTTTCTTCCTTATATTGGTTCTCGGTGTATCATGTTCTTTGTGCATGGTCTCTGGGCTATCAGGGTCAGACATCTCTGCAAGGTCTGCAGGAATAAGAAGGTCTGTCAACCAGTCCTTAGTGATCTCCTCAAGGTCCTTTTTCATGAGATTGTAGTATGACTGAAGCTCCTCCTTATGCTTTTTTTCTCGCACTATAATGTAGATGAAGTTTCGATCTGCATGGAACTTCATTCGGGGTTGGAACCTTTGTAGGGTTTTTAAAGTCATGTGAGGTTCAGCTTCGATGGATCTATTTAGATGGAGGTAGTATGTGTGAAAAACGGTGTTTGACTACCACTATTTTCTCATATTTCTCAAGTACCGGAGCATGGTGAACTTCGTTGCAAGAGGCTCGAATGGTTCGATGTCCGGGAAGGTCACACCTTCAAAAATTTCCCAAGAAACAAACGCGATGAGGATCAGGAGCCAACTAAAATGGAATTCATATCCTTGATAATGTGCTTCATGGCAGTCCAATTCAAGATGATTAACTAGGTACTTCACCCAATTCATCTATATACCTTACAATCACTTCCCTAAAAGGTCAACGAAAAATCCTGTGACTTGCGTGGGTTGGCTCTTTCATACTAGATTCCCTGCAATTAACTGACATGCTAGGCACACTGTGCCATTCTGGATGGAAGCTACCTTGTAGCCTCACGTCCCCTTCTCAACATCGTTGTATGTATCCTTAATCTTCTGTGCTAGTGCACAATATGTGGATTTTCCTGGATAGAAGTCCTACAGATCAGGTCCTTTCATACTCAATCCTATGATCCTATGGATTAGCATCGGATCGACTATGATATAGCGGTCAAGCCATAAGTAGCCGCAATGGTAACATGAAAGTAGTAGCTTGACATGGGCGTTAACTTCCTGGTGCCTTCTGAAGTGTGGGATTATCATTGCATTCAGTAGGGTGGACTATGTGAGGTTCATCATCCATGGCTGGGGGATTATATTTGAATTCATCCCCTTCATATTGGTCAAGTATTTGTATGGGGCAAGCATGCTATGGTTCTTGCGATATTTGAGGTTGAAGTCTTTGAATTTCAATGCTACGATCTTGTCCTGTTGTGCTCTTACTGCGCATATCCCCTTCGAGAGGTACACAGTAACCATGGTGTACTCAAAATATCTTGGCACACTATCTCAAATCACTGCACCGACTAGAGGTGAGATGTAATCATGCAATATGGTCAAGATCAACTTCACATTTTCTAGGTCATCTTTGTGCTTGGTTCTCTTCTCTGTTGTTGGTCGGGATGGCCCGGATCCATGAGCAATCGATAGAGACACTTGCACTCCTCTCATCGATGATGTTTGTACACCCATAGACATTACTCTTTCAGTCATGAGGTAAATGAGTACTCCCTTCACATACTCTTTGACTATGCTAAGTTCTTCGGACATACGCGCTCATGGTTGAATCTCTCAGGTTTGAAGAGTAACTAGTCAATGCAACAGGACGGATGGTGATAGAGCGATGATCACTGTGCGAAATAAACTAATTTGCAGGCTCAGATTCATGGTTATAAAAAGTGTTCTCGGTGCAAGGTTTAATGGAATAAATAGATAACGAAACAACAGATCTCTTCAATGGGCAAGAAACCTCCATTAACTCAGCTATGTTCGTTATGGCATGGTACCAACGGTCTGATGGAAAGATGTCAGACCATAACTTCCTTTCTACCCATTTGGGGTGTCAGTCTAACAGTTATACTATTCCCAAAAACTATATTGCTTCTCTTTGGCGAAGTTCCATGTGATGTTGTTCTGATATCCCGACAAAGTTCATGTTTTGTAAATTTTCCCTTTGCGAAGTTCCTTCTGGACCCTTCTGTAACTTTTCGATATTTTCTCTCTTCTTGTTGAGCTTTCAAGACTTCTTTTCGGTGAGCTTCATCTCATTATTCCTCTTTCCATTATGATTCTTTTCTTCTTTTGGCATAGTAACTTTGGACCGTTGAGATTCTTTCGTAGGATGCATGGGTAATACTTCTTCTCTAGATGGGGTAGATGCTCTACTCTCTTGTACCTTGTGTGTCCTTCCAACTTCGACATCCAAGTCTCTAGTCCTAAGTAGCTTCAATCTAATCTCCTATTCTTCAATCAACTATGCAATCCTCCTAGTCATGAAATATTTTAATTCTTTCTTTTTCTGCTCTAAGACTTCTTCTTCTTCTTTCCTTCTAGTTTGGTCCTTCTCGATCCAAGGTTTTCCCAGTAACATAGTAAATGGAGTGTTATTCTCAAGAAATTTAACAACCTCAAAATATTCCTTTGTCAAAGTTCCATGACCACTCATAGATATTTGGGTAAGTCTTCCACATAGGGTTATCAGTTTTCCTCTGAATAATCTTATTCCTCCCAATGAAGCAATCATAGCAGGCTCCACTAAAAGTTCCCAAGTTCTTTCTGTCATGATATTCACCAGTGTTTCCTCATCCAGAACACAGTCAATGTCGAAGTCTCCTATTATTTCTTCAATGCACTCTTTTTCTTTGAATATCTCTGATAAGATGATATGTTGATGGTCATTCAAGGTTTCTTTTATCTGTAGCAATGCTTTTTCTGATTCTTTCTGGGGTTCTTCCATAATCTCAGTTTCTAGATCTTCCTTACAGTTTTATTGGTTCATTTTCATTCTTTCAACCTTTGCAATCATTCTAGGGAAATCCAATACTTCATGGTCCATATCTCTACAGCAAATACAATTAGATATTCTACTAGGGCATTCCTTAGCTAGATGTCCCAGACTTTTGCAACTGTAACAAAGGGTTAATCCTTGTTTTATTTTAAATGATCCCCAACCTTTCCTGTACTACGCACTAGGATCATAGTAGCTAACCTACAAAAAATTCTTTCTAGGATCTTGCATCCATTTGTTAGTCCAAACATTCTCTCTATGCATAGGTATAACATATCTTTCACTATTCTTATCATATCTACTCATATCAAATTTTCTTTCATCTATCAGTGCCCTAATTTTCAAGCTAGGAAAAATATTATCAAACATACCTAGAAACATACTTTAGAAACAAAAAATTCCACTAATCTTACTTTCAGCAGAGCACAAATCTTCCAGATCTAAAACGTTTTCACTATTCTTACCTCTATCAGAGCACAGAGCTTGCAAATCTTACCTTTTTAAGAAAAAATTATCACTTTTACCTTTATCAGAGCACAAAGCTTTCAGATCTTACCTCTTTTCTTCAGATTGGCCTTCTTTTCTTAGCACTGAGCTTCAAAGATCAAGTGGAATACTATGCACTAGAGAGAAATATCTAAGCATAGAGATTTCATAGTTTCAGGTCAGATCTTTTCACATAGCTTCTTCTTCCTCAGTTTCCAGCAATCATAGTTTTGGTCCTAGAAATGGAACCATTTGTTGGCACAGGGGTAGACCCAGGGTTCAACGCTATAACAGTGCACCAACAAAACCCTAACTACCGACCCTTTTGGAAACACCTGCAAAGAAGATGAAGTCTCACCCGAGGTAGAGGCAGGGGTGGTTGTAGGACTCCAGTGTCTGCAACCTTAGCTGGGACACAAATATGTGATTGTAACACCTTAACAGGGCACTTAGCAGTTATAGTTCATCAATATCCAGTCTTAGTTTACAGCACAATTAAACCCTAATTACAGAGCATTACAGTGTTTAACCAGATCTATTATATTCAAGCACTAAGCACATCCACATAAGCCATATCTAGTATCCATCCATACTATTAATCACATAGCATTAACATATCTACCATTCATCTTTATTGAAGCACTAAGAAAATTAACGTATACACACATCAATACATCGCACAAAGCAGAGAAACACAACATATATGTGGTTCACCCCCACCATGGGGATACATCCACCAACTCTTTGTCTTATTTATTATCTTCTTCAATCAGTTACATGCATAAAGCCACAAAAAACCTACTCCGCAGAGCACAGGATATCTGCACACCTCGCTAGATCCTCCTTCCTCGGGCTAGGTTACAACACTAAGACTCTTCTCAATATCTTACACTTTATTGCACCGAGCTTTGCAAGCCTCATACAGTATGCAAAAAAGAAATCTCCACTCAGCACTTAGCACTTTCAACCACATAGATCGAACTTCAACACTTAACACACTGGCCTCTTCTTACATCACCTAGCTACTTATTTATACATTACAAAATGGGCCTAAAAATGTGTAAACCCATGGGCTGACATTCCCATACCCGTTACATAATCCTAAATCCCAAAAAGGGGCCAAAGATCCCGTGATCTCCGCTTCGTTTTGTGCTCCACCTTCAATAGCTTGTTGAAGTCCCAAAAATAGGTCAAACCTGACCAAGGATCCTCAAAACTTGGTCAAGGGCCAACAATTCATATAAAATATCATCTCTTATGAAAAAACCAACTTCAACTAGGTCGAAAACCCCTTGGGGTGGCCTAAGTAAAATTTGAGAATGAAATAATTCACAAGGAAAAAGAAAATGAAAATGAAAGAAAAGCTAAGAAATAAAGAATTAAAAGATTAAGAAAAAATCAAAATTAAGAAGCAACAAAAAATTTGATTATTCAAATTAGGTACAAAAATATGTTCTAAAATTACAAGCTATATGACCGACTCGAACCAACAAAGCATTCTTTCATGCCATCATATTCAAATATGATAAGAGAACAAAGGCCATGGTTAGCATTAAATTCCAGTAGAGAAGACACACAAAAATCTACAACAAGTTCAGTACCAAAACAAGACTTGTTATATTACTTAAACAGGTAGACAAGTCAATCCATTGAAAGAGAAATACATCACGCATTCGAACAAGAAACTCATCAATCAAAGTATGAATTCCAAAAATCAAGTGAGTGAGAAAGATATCAAGAAAACAAGAATGTAAATAATACCTCAAGTTAGAGTGAACATCATCAAGTCAATCAACAAAGAAAGCATGCCTTATAAAATCCAAACACGAATCAAGTCAATAAAAGAAGGGAAACTGACTTGGTCAGATGAACCGACTCGAATTTCTTGCTTGACTAGAAGAAAGAAAATGAAGAGACTATAAAAGCAATGAAATTTTACCAAGTCGAGTGTACTCTTTGAGAAAACAAACCTAACTCAGTCTCAGCAGCTAATCTGTGAGAGACCATTAATACAATTAATTCTCAATGGGACAAGTTTGACCACCATACCACCATCGACACAGATGTCCCCTCACATGAACTAGTAATTAGACCTAAAATTATGATTGAGGAATTTGAATTAATGACATGACTAGATGAATTAAATTCCCTGCTCCATCTCTCATGTATAAATATGGATGAGGCATACGACTTCACCTCATTTTTTTTACACTAGAGCACCCAAGTAATCAAAGCATTGAATTTGAGGTTGTGCATTTGACTCCAGAAATTCATAAATATCTATCCAACGAACAAGAAATCACATTCATGCCAAGAATGAGGGGATAAGTATCATATTCCTTGGTCGAGCCAAGGAAAAAGGCCAAACTCAAAAACACAAGTGCAACTGAGCTTGAGGCATGCATGCAGAACATTCGTGGGGAATGAATTGAAGAAATTGACTGGTCTTAACACTGGAATAATTTCACTACATGGAGAATGGAAGTCAGCATATGGAAGGAGGAAAAAAATTTCCTCGAACAATCAGGTGACATCCAATCCAATAGATTATGGCACTACTCGACATTAGAATGTTTTTATCTTTCTATCAATCTGTTACTCATTCTCATATTGTAATATCTTTAAAGATGATATAACCTATTGGTGAAAACCTCTTCAAGGGCACCAATAGAGTTTATATAAAAACATTAATGTAATAGCCACACTCCCCCTTGCTCAATATCAACA